>JAHQZX020005412.1:0-23540 GCA_019804575.2 Pseudotulostoma volvatum
TCCTAACTAGAGAGTGCGCTGCCTGCATGGGCCCAAAAGGGATCCGAATCGGGCGTAAAATAGATTTAATAATAATAATATTTCACGTTATCTAATGCTCTAATGATTTCCTAGAGAATGTTGAGTCGGCTAAACTTGAATTCCGGAATTATCAAAGCTCCTTGTGCTCGGATTTCTTGGGACCTTCCATCTCCTGTTCAAAGCCTTTTATATCCTCAAGCAGGTAAGTAAAGCCCGATAGCTCCTAGATGATGATGAAACTTCTTATGATAGAGTCATTATCCGTGCTATATGTTATTTCTCATGAGGAGGAAAATATTCTAATAGATAGGCAATATTTAGAGATAGCACCCGAAATAGGTATAGACCGATCAGTTGGTAGGGTCAATCAATTAGGGGGTCAACCCTTCTATTGGCAAATCTCTCAAACTGTGAGTCTCGCGTTGCAATGCTGTCTGTCTGCGCCTTTGCTTCTGCTCATTTTGCTTACTTGGCAGGTATATGGGCCGGTAGATTTTGCAGCCTTTCTAGAAAGGGTTGGATAATGGCAGGGACCTGGCCCCTTTAAGCCCCGACGCACTGGCACATCTTTTCTTTAGCTATTCTCTCATTCCTTTCTATTCGTTCCTCATGCTATCATAGAATTCTCCGTGATAGCCCTTGAATACTTTTCGTCAGTATATACACGCACGTGTCACGCTGGATGGTGTGAAGGCAAAGTTCCGCTCAATGGACTGGCTGGGGTGAGGGCCGTGGTAAAGCAGCGACTTTTTCTTGACATTACTCAGTTATTATTACTGTAACTGATCTTCTCGGTTATCTCGGCGAACTTGCTATCCACGCTAAGAATTAGCTACCAAGACTAGTACAAAAACAGACAGTTAGCCCCCCTTTCAACGTCTCTGCTGTCGACCAACATTATTGGCTGAAGATAATTTGTTACGACAACGTAAGACGATTATCTTTATGAAACTTTCATATTACTTCAAATTCGTGCTCATGCCTTACCTGCTATCGAAAATGTTCAGAATCTGAGAACTGATTAAGTGGTTAAACATTCAATCTTGTGATAATGCCCCATAGTGGCCTTTATTCACAAATAGCTTCTTCCAGTCTCTCAACCTCTACGTCTAAGTTATGCTCACAAACATATAAAATTGCTGCTCAACTCTTCCTGACAAGGAGGCTAGAAGAATCGCTGTCAGCTCTTGAACCAATCATTACTGCTCCCATTGTGCAACATGACGAACCTCTCATGAATGACGATAATACCTCCCCCTTTGCACCAATTGTCACTGCATCAAGCACACTAAGAATTAAAGTGTGGAATCTATATATTACTCTGCTTAGCGCCATTGTTGATTTGGGCCCTGAGGAGGGCAAGAGGGTCTTGGGTCAAAAACGTTGGAAGGCCATTGTTGCTAAAGTCAGAGATGGAGAAATATGGAAAACCATTATCCAAACTGGTTACGGAGGGATTGAAGGCTCTGTGGATCCAGATGTTGTATATAATTTGTTAGTTTCCGCTCATACTTCTACAGCTATTTTGACCTAACATTCAGCGCTGGCAGATCCACCCTGATACTCAATCACTCACCCTCGCAGACGCTCAACCAACAGCGCCTAGAGACATATCTTTCCTCATATAATCAGCCACGTCTTGACCTTGCAACACAGCTTCAGGACTCTTTCTCTAGTCTTCCAACACGTCAGATTCCTAGCGCAAGTGGACCAGATACTCCAAGGGACCTCGCAGCTAGAGTCAAAATAATTGAACTCTTTACCCTCCATGTTTTACCCAGAAATGATGAATGGGATTACGCTACGGAATTCATAAAGCTAAGTGAGGTTCTCGATGAAGAACGGAAGGAAGCCTTTCTCCAGGGCTTGGAAAGGCTCAAGGATGAAAGCCAGAGAGGCGACCTGCGCATCGCTGATTTACAACGCGAAAAGGAAGAGGAGTTGGAACGCAAAATGCGGGAGCAAGAGCGGATAAGAGCAGATGTCCCTGCAACCCCGGAGCAACGGAATAAAAATATGCGAATAGGCAGTGAAGTCGATTATGGCATTGAAAAAGACCATCCAAACGGTGGGTTTGAGAAGCAATTGGTGAAAGGAGTCCCAAACGGAACAACTGTTGCCGCATCGGAAAAGACGGCCTTAACTCCTCAACAACGACCGGCAAAAGATGTCAAACAGTCCGGGCAATCTGAGTCTGTGGCACGCCAGGCACGCATACTGTTAAATGTATTTCGGAGCGTCCTACGGAGTATAGCAATCAGTGTTTCGGGAAATCCGTTGGCTGTCCTGCGCACTTTCCTGTTCATTCTAGGGTTCATCATGGCTTTTAGCCGACAAGACATACGAAATCGTTTACGGAAGATTATAAGTACAAGCTGGGAAAAACTGAGAGGAACCGTCGGGATGGGGTTGAAGGTTAGCTACATGTAGTGGCATATATGCGGTCTACATTCGCAGTCTATGAAATACGTCATGAGACGTTGAACAATTTCCTTCATTGGAAAGGAGGCTTTCATTACTTCCATGTTGACCGTAGTGATAGAGAGCCATTACGGATCAGTTACTATTGTCTGCACATATCACCGGCTAATTCGATTGTACTAACTTTTTAGACATCAACTTCGGGTACATCTGGAATAATTTCCCGGTTATATTCCGATTTTACTATAACATACGTAGTAGCAAAGTGAGAATGCGTCGATGGTGATGATGTCTTAAGAAAATTTTCACACTACGCATCGTAGTAAATTTTGTGCCGACAAGGCTGCTCATAGTAATTGAACTTGGATCCTTATGTTCCCCTGCTTGTTTTCATTCCCTTGACTCACTAGCATTAACGAGGATCATAGCTTATTATGCACGTAGACATACACATCACTTGCACAAACAGCAAGCCGATGCAACTGCAACATAAAAAAAAAGGCACATACAGTTGAAAGCGAGATCGGAGGAATAATTCGAGTTGACATAAATACATATGGTATCCTAGGCACCACACCCAGAGCCATTTTACCGCCGTGACATGGCAGCAAAAGCTCGAGAGGAGTATCAGAGTCGGCGGCTGGGTATGCGGCCGCGAAAGAAGGACAACGGTAACCGATAGAGGCCCATTTCAAGCCCCGGGAAAGTAAAGCTCAGATAATCGAGACGTACCAGAGAGGAAGGAAAAGAGAAAATAGCTTATAAGAAATAGTGTCTAGATCGATGTGTTCAACGTATCATCGCCGTCGAGTAGAACGTCTGGTCGGCTCTGCTTTGGTCTTTTTCTCTTCACCCTCTTCTACGTCCGATTTGTGATCCGATAGCTCTTTGGCTTTCTCCTCCGGAGGCGCCAGACGTTTTCGTGTTGTAGGGGCCCTTTTAACTGGAAGTGGAGGCCTCTCTTCGACACCTTCCATTTCATCTCGGCTTTTGGCTTCTTCATCTGGGTCTTGATCCTCTTCCTGCTGGGCTTCCTCGCCGCTGTCACTTTCAGACCCTTCATTCTCAGCCTCATTTTGTCGGTCCCACTGGTCCATTTCTAAGTCATCCTGGCCGCTGTCCCCATCGACGTAACTGACGTCTTTCCCTACGCGCCGACCACTTCGTCTTCGAGCACTTGATATGTTCTCGTTAGCTCCACCCCCAAATTCCCAACCGTCCTCATCCTCTTTATTCTTCTTTCTTTTGTGACTCTTTGCGTTCCCTGCCAAGGAGGATCTACGTATAACGAGCCTCTTCTCCTTTTCCTTCTTGATCTTTTTGTTGCTGTGAAGGTCGCCATTCGTATCAGCAGTAGGTTCACTCTTCCTTTTCTTTCCCTGGTTGGGCACGTGAGATGTGCTCTTCGGCTTCATCCAAGAGCGGACGATCCGGTCGAGAACGTCATCAATGTCTTCCGGGAGAAAGTTCTTCTCTGCAATTGTTTGGGCTTCTTCATGACTCGACAGAGGTGCAAAATGGGAACTAGGTAACCTCATCTTGCCCGGGTATGTCTGCAGGATCTTGACGCCCCCAGTTCCACCAACTTTATGCTGTTGGGAGTAAAGATCGGCAAAGCGGCGGATGGTTGCCTGAGCCAAGTCGGAGAGTGTGTGAAGACGCTGAGTGATTTCATCAGACTTCGTGACCCCATCTCGCGATTGCTTAACGCGCTGCGCAATATGGAAAATCAAGGAAAGGTTATTCTCGTTAGCGACAGCAGACAAGTAAAACAGTATGTACCGAGCGAAATCTGCCAGCTCCTCAACTTTGTTTGCTTCATCAATCTCTGATGCTGGATAATCTGGGTGATATGCCAGGAGCGACAAGAGACGAGAAAAAACGGATTCCATCGCCATGTGTAGGTCATTGTTCTTACCACCGGCTTGCGCTTGTCGGGAGAAGAAGGCTGCGCGGGATCGGATCCAAGTGAGAGTGCTTTCTCTGAGACTAGAGCTGGGCTCAGAGGCAAGCAAGCAGGGGATGGTGTACCAACGAATACCCAAGTGAGAATTTTGCACAAGTTTCTTCTTTACCAAATTGATAAAGCTGGCCCTCACAGGTAGGTGACGATCCTGAGAAACGTATGCCAGTGAGTTGAAATCAATGGGAACAAGTAAGTGCTCACAAACGCTCTGAGATGCACAGAGCTTGACGAAGAGTTTGGCTGCGAAAAGGCGAAGCCGGGGCCTTTGTGAAGCGGGAGTATCTTTTCTTTCTGAGATCTCGCCCTCTTGAGACACAAGCTTTTGTAAGAGACCGTAAACATGTTCTGCATGGACTCGGAAATCATCCTCGTTATCGGAACCTCCCTTGGCGCGAAGCCGGTTCACGATCGCTTTAAGAGCCCACTCCTTCGCAAGGATGCCCTCATCAACATCATCTTCTGACCATGTATACTCCGAAGAAGGCTGGTGGGATCTGTTGTTTTGAAGTGTCTGGTTAACAGTAATTGACATGATAGCATCACTCTCCTCGTCTACTTCCTTTGGAGCAAGCAGGCTCAGCTGAGAGATGGTAGCCAGCCTCGTAAGAAAATGATTCGACCCGTAATTCCAATCTTTAACACATTTATGAATCAGGTCCTTGGCATACATTTCCTTCTTGTCAGCAACCGTCATGAGAATCGACACGGCATGCTTTGCGGCTCGAGGAGAGCAGCTATAAAGCGCATAATTTGCCAACGCAAGTAGAAATCTCCGTTCCTTTGGCAGCTTTGAGGGAAGCCTCCTGGCAAAACCCGAACAGGCTTTGAGTATTTCCTCGGTACTGGCGTCGCCAACTGACTTCGGACTAGGGGCTTGAGCTTCCAAATCTTTACACATTTCCTGGACTTGCGCTTCGAGGACTTCAGGGTTCCGGGTCGAAACTTCCTTTAACATCTCATGGGCTGCATTAGCCAAGCCTTTCTCGTCCGTCCTGGAAAGTTCGATGACAGCGGGAATGTGGCTCCTATTGAAAACTAGGGAGCTGGATCGGTATAGAAAGGGCGTGAGAGTATCGAGTAGGCTAGGTGCGTTTCCACTTTGAATCCTCTTCGCCAACTCCTTGATCGCCTTTATGACGGTCCGATAATCGCTGCCAGCAGCCATGGCAAACCGTATGAGTTGGTAATTTCTTCTATCGTGTGTTTTGGCAAACTTCCAGAGGTCAGCCGACACCCGCGAGGGATCCGGCATCATCTTTGCCAGAGTATCCACAACGCGCGTCAGCTGGGTTCTGATGCGGTCCTCATCTTTGCCAATAACGCCTCCCTGAGAGTCCAGCCAAGATAAGTATCTTTCTCGAGGTAGAAAGCTCCGGTCAGACTTACATTATAGTCCTCGCAAGCTTGGAGATAGATTGTCATCGCTTGCCGCATGGTGATCTGCCGTGCTTGCAACGCGAAGAAAACCTTCTTAGCTTTGTCATCCAACCCTTTCAACAATGCTAGGATCCGCTGCACTCGAAGTTTGTCCACATCGGTGTCAGGCTCTTTCTCGAAATGCTGCCCCTTCCTTTGCTGCTGGGACTGGTTAGATATTTTCGGGTGTTTGGATTTAATTGGTGGGTAATTTAACGGAAGCAATCGTTCAAAGAGCACCCGATCAAGGAGAACATGAATGTCTGGGTCGTTCGTGTAGTATGCATCGAAAATCTTGGAAGGCGCATCAGCCAGGAAAGCTACCACCTGCTCGTTATTCTCTTCGATTTCGCCAGCAGCGACTCCCCACATTTGGGACAGAATCTTCATAGCATGATCCCGGACTTGTGGCCTCCGGTCTTTAACCCGTTCGGCCAGAATGGAGAGAACGGAATCCGGTGTCGATATACCACCACCCACGGACAACTTGTTGATGATGTCGGCGAAACCAAAGGACCCCACAACATCGACTGTGGAAAGCCGAACCTTCTCATCAGCATCACGCAGCATGTTTGCCAAACTCGTGACTAAACCATGCTCTTCGCTCTCACTCAGGCCGGAGCCTCCGGCAGAAGTCAGGAGGATGCAGCCAATTGCCGTCGCCCAAGCCGCTCGAACTGAAGGTGATTTGTCCTGCCGGCGGCTGAGGAAGCTCTCATATGCTGATGAATGTGCTTGGGAGAATGGTTTGGGTGACAGCGGCATCTGGAGTACGTTTTGCGGTGGCATTATCTGAGGGTAACTGATCAATGTAACCGGCGGATATGAACCGGGGTCCGTTGGAGGGGTTGGAGGCAGGCCAGCGACTCCAATGCCAGCGGTCAGATCACCAATGGTTTGCGTCGCGAGCAGACGTAGGGAAACTGATTCGGCAGACAGCTCTGCTTCTAGTTGTGGAATCACATTTTGCAGTACATCTGGGCATGCGCGCCACAGTTCACGGATCAAGCGATGAGCCTTACTTAGTTCTTTGATATCATCTTCATCTTCATCGGAATCCGCAGTACTGGCTCTCCGGTAAGGAGCTTGTCTAGAGGAGCCGTTTAGGGTTCCCGAGGTAGCCGACGCGTCTATTATGACATTATTGAAATATTGGCTAATATGGTTGGTCATCTTCTCCGGACAGGAGTAACATATAGCTTTAGCCATATTGTACGCAGGCGGGTAGTCCTTCAACAATAAGGTATCTTGTCGGGAATCGAGGGTGATCTCAGTCTTCTTGCTCTTTTTACCAGGCTGCTCCGTGATGCGAGGGTCGACGCGAAGGAATTGCGCGACAATGACGTCGATCACCTCGGGTGCCAGACTGAGAGCTTCATCGATGACAGTCACCAGCAAGCGGGTCATGTCAAATTCAACATTCTTTGCGACCTCTTCGCCGGTGGAAGTCTTTGAGGAGCCAGAGACAATATCGAAACAGGACGTGAAGAGAGGGAGAATCAAAGCATCGGGAGAATCAAGGTCGGTCAAGAGGACGATGCTTTTAACTTCGGCCAATGAGTTTAGGACGTAAATATGCTGGGTGTTATAGGCATTAGATGGATCAGAAATTGCGGGAATGATTGACGTTATGATACATGTGAATATATCCTATCCACAATCAGCACCCTTATAGAGTTTCATCCCGGCAGATGACGATTTCGGTACCTTCAACTGATTTGCAGTAAAAGGCGCATCAGGGGCGGAGAGACGTAGAATATCTACAATGCAGCAGACGGTCCACGCTTTGACGCCTTTGTCCTTATGGGCGAGTAATTGAACGCTCGCCAGTTCTTGTGAGACTTTCTTCAAGGACTCCTTATCTGTCTCTTCCTGCTCCATCTTGCGGAGTTCCAGCGCGAGGGTTTGTAACCGTTGGAGTAGATCCGCAACGGGGATCGCGGATTTGCCAACGCGCCATGAAAGTGGTTCATTGAACCTCAGCCGGCGAAGGACATCGCGCTCCTCGTCAGGCTCTACGACCTCTGTCGCAGAGGATAGAGCTTGTCGTGTGCGCGCGGGCATAGCGCTAAGGCCAGGCCGGGGAAGCTGGCGCGCAGTCAAGCAGTTGGGTATTGGCCAACCATGAGAAGGCAGTCAATGCCAATGGGGGAATCTAGCCAGCAACTTGAAGGGGTGGGACGATTAAATGATCGATGGTTGAGATATGACCGGGCTGAGATGATAAATAGAATATGAGGGAAGAAACATTTGTTCTAGAGGAGGAAGGAGTTGATAGTTGATGCTCTTCGCGAGTTTCGTGGAAGTATCATAGGTGAGTGACCTCCCTTACAAATACATGTATCGTACAGGACTATAATATAGCCGATCGACGCGTCTGGTTAGCGTGTTGTTGGGGCCGCACGTGCTAGTGACGAAACTCTTACGGTGTTACCTAATCAAACTCATCGTCTCGGCCGTGGCCAATCACGTTAACCCCCTCTTGGGGAAAGCGTCACACTCTTTTCAAGTGACGAAATACATATTTAATAAGGGCACTTCAAGAGGTTTTCATTCAGCAGATTCGTGAGATACCATAGCCGTTCCTAATCCAATACTCGGCATCTTTGAGGAGTAGCAGTGTAGCACTGAACGTTCTTACCTCAGACCTTAATACACGTGATCGTGTAATTTCCTAAGTCTCGCTCAGCTAGTTATTAGCTAAATAATGGATCCTACTTATCTCAGTTAGCAGCGGCGTCACACGGCGCCTAAAGCTAAACCATATATAGCTTAAGTTTATGGGCTGTTGACCCACAACAATAGCAATTAACCAATGATCAGTCTTTAGTTAGGCGCCCGTTTGCCATCTCTGGAAATCTATTATCATATGATCAGATTACTAATCTGTATTGTAATAATACTGATGCAGTGAGTCCTGAGTCCTAACTCGAGTTATTATAGTACCTGATACTTTACTAGACGGCAACTCCATGTACATTACAATGACAGTTACCGGCCTTCTACGGCACTATCACCTATAATAGCGTCATCGAAAGCGGACCAACGATTACTGGCATGTAGATTATTGTAAAAATACCGATATAGTCTCCTGGCGTGTTGCATTATCATAGTATATATTAGTACTTTGTGGTATTTGCAATACCAAAAGAGTATCCTGAAGACTATTGCGTTTAGTGGATGAGATCGTAGACCAATCATTCTTATCATCCATGATGAGAGTATATTCTGCGCGACAAACCAGATCCTAAAGAATGGGACATCTTTACGGCCCAAAGTAAAAGGAAAAGGTACATAACGGTAATTTACATCCACGCGAAGATGCGATAGCTGTACTCATCAGAAGGAATTACGCCGCTGCATACCGAAGCAGGTTTGTGATTGCTGCAAGAAAAGACAAAAGGGTTCTTGCAGCCAATGTGAAGATCTACCTCCCAAGTATACTTCAGAAAGTTAGTTTCTCCCCTCGATTCTCCTTCATTTATTTTGTTGGCTGATCGCTTTACCGAATAGAAAACTGTTATGCACGTCAGCCACTCAGCCAGATTTTGCCGCACAGAAATGTGAGCTCCAGGAGGTGATCGAAGCTATGCCATATCGCCATCGCAACCTGTTCTTCCCTGAGCTTCATTGTGAACTTAATCACATCGAATGCTCTTAGTGTCATTCAAAAAGGCATGCAAGGGAAAATTGCGAGTACACTATTGATGGCTTGCGCGAGAACGTTCCTCCCGCGTTGGTACATGTTGACAATATCACCATTGCATGCTATGCTGGCCGTATGAAAATAGAACTATACCGACAGGAATCAAGGTATGGATCTGGAGAGCGGGAAAGGTTAACATACCATCAAAAGACCTATTTCCCTGGTGATGATTGGTGATGGCATAAATGGAATGCGAGTCTGTCATAACAAGTCGATGTGGACGTACGAGGGTTGGTATATATTACGGGTGGTAGCTGACGATACAATACCCATGTAACTTACACGGGCGGAAGTACCGGACTAGCGTTAATGCCAACTATACTGAATATGGCACTAGCGCATAGCCATTTCCAAAAAGCCTCTAAATTACCAGGCGTACTACGCTTCCTCCTTTGGTATTTTTTTAGATGTGAATCGGTGTTGTCATAGTACAAGCAATGTTCTTTCACAGGACAGAGTCATATTTGAAATATCTTGTGATGGTATGGTATTGGTACGCTGGGTTGTCAACCGCGTAAAGTATAGGTTTTAAGTGTTCGCCACTTGTTGATAAGCGGCTTTTAGACCTATGTTTGGGCCGCGACGCAAGGCGAGTCAGGAAATCAATACTTGGCACTTTGTAAATGCCTTTATCAATCAATACAACGTATCTTAAGATTTAAATGATACAAATTTATTCTTTGGGATATGCTCTATATATTTCATCTTGGATGTTTTTAATTAGAACGTGTTGGGGTCTGTTTATTTGCGTGAGAAGTTTTGCATTCAAGAATGGCTCATCTTGACCCTTAACTTGTCCCGGCTCTCTAAGTAAAAATAAGGGTTTTCAATGCTAAAAAGTTCTAAAAAACCAAATATTATCAACTCCCTTTATTTTAAATATGGGAAACCAACTAATTATAGGTTGTTGTTGATGCTATTTGGCACCAGTTTTAAATTTGCTCTTCGGGAGTACGGTGACCTGGCTCACCAAAAAATTTTTCACCGCCTTTAAACAGAGCAACCGCTACCGTGAAACCGATGCCAAATAGCATCAACAACAACCTATAACCAGCTGGTTTCCCGCATTTAAAATAAAGAGAATCGATGAATATCTGGATTTTTATACCTTTTTGGCATTGAAAACTCTTATTTTTACTTAGAGAGCCGGGACAAGTTAATGGCCATGATGAGCCATTCTTGAATGCAAAATTTCTCACGCAAATAAACAGACCCCAACATGTTCTAATTAAAATATTCAACATGAAATATATAGAGCATGCCCAAAAGAGTGAATTTATATAATTTAAATTTTAAAATATGTTGTATTGATTGATAAAAGCATTTACAAAGGGCCAAGTGTTGATTTCCTGGCTCGCCTTGCGTCGCGGCTCAGCGAGCGTCCAAACATAGTACTATCATAGTAGTAGTATTTAGGTTGTAGGAAAAAACTGCGCACCTTCTTATGTATATGGGAAAATCACTTTTTATCCTCAATTTTGTTGGTAGACACTCCAACCTATAATTTTCAGCGCACCTTGGTATTTTGACTTCATACCCAAGCAGCCTTCTTGTTAATGTTCTCAATACAATTGATTGGATTTTTATATTAATATCCCACATAGCTGGGCTGCGACGTGTTGTGCTATGTATAAGTCTTTGGACGCGAGCAGCCAACCAGGTTCTACTATGATATGTCGGGAGTATATTTCATTTACAATTACGATATAAAGGCTATGTCATCGGTTACCTCAGCATATTCCATAGCAGATACATCCACATGAGACTCATTCTCTTTTTCATTCCGAAGGACAATGTTGAGAGAAACGCCGTCCTGACCACCGATAGTCTGAGCGTTGAATGTGAATATCTTACTATCCAAGACCCCCATTCCTATACCAAGTGTATGATGCGACTCGAGCCGAGGACCGGTTAGACTATTCTCACCGAAATAGGACTCAAGGACTGCTCTAAGTTGAGCATTGTATGTGCTAGCGAGAGCCATTCGACTAAACGTCTTTAGAACATCGTGTATAGACTCCTTATACGTCCGCATGTCTATGCATAGCAACAGTTGACATGTTTAAGAGCAAGGTCAATCGGCTTGAAACTGTTTACTTTGTCGACTAAATTAACAAGACCTTGAGGATAGGATAGAATGTTGGAGGACGGGATCAGAGACGCCATCAGTAAGGATCCAATGTAAGAAGACCATCCTATAGCCATAGAACCACACGCATAGGCGAGGAATTAATCTGCGGATGAGACCAATATCACCATGTTGAATAGCATATCGGAGGCTAACGGGAGCTTCAACTCAGGCACTGACACATATTATATATCCTTTATCTGCAGTTGCACGGATCATGCGTCATATGTAAGCAGGTGCCGTTGGTTCGAACACACTCGATAGCATCCAGGAATTATCGCGGTGCCATCCTATGAATAGCATTGTTGAACGTGTCAATTCTATCTTTCTCTTGGTCGTTGACCGCTTTCAAAAGCAGCCCCAATGATACAGAGACTGATAGAGTGCCAGGATACGAGCAATCCAACCCTGAGTGATGTCTTATTTAAATTTTCTTATAAAACATGCTGAACCTCTGGCTGTTAAAGGTTATCACGAAGCATTCATGCACGTGGTAGGAGGCAACGATATAACCCAAGCCTTGAGGAACTTTTTGATATCGAGATCATTGTCCCTCCATAGCTCCATTCTCGTAAGAAGCTTTTTGCAAGCGCCCCTATACGGATGCGACGCCGACGGCTTAAAAAAGGCGAGGGAGTAGATCCACGGCTTGACAGTGTCAGTGGACAGGTCCCTGAATTAGAAATGAAGATAAGATTCTCTCAGCAAGGTATTAGATCGGACTTTAGCTACGCGGCTGTCCTACCACTGAGTTGCTATATACAACATGCTTAATCCTAAAATATATAGAAGTCGAGAGTACATGATTCATATTATAGTAGGGAAGTCCTCTTAATAAACTTCCTTGGTTTAATATTTCCTTGTTTCGGGCGGCATACCAACCCATTACATACATGTATTATCACATTCATCAAGGTAGGAGAGGCTTTCCTCTCTATACACCCACTTTTATTATTATGATTATCATTATTTATGAATCTCCCCTCCATAATGATAAGCATGGCGGCCAGCCTGAGAAGCTGCGCGATCCCGATAAATAGATGCAAGGCATCTTAGAGCGGCAGTTCTAGCCCTTCACAGAAGATGTCGTAGTTGCTGACCTTCGGGGCAGAACAATACTTTTAGGAGGGCCGGAATGCGCCTTCATTGCTGAGACAGCGTTAAGATTTTTTTTTCTGATACATAACGATACAGTGTGACCCTGCCTACTGCCGTCATAGACCGCCTACCTTTCTAAATCGGTCTGCCGACGATGTGTTTCCTGCTTTCCCCCAAGCTTCGTCAACCTCAGTTCTGTCAGCGTCGTTCAGCGGCAGACGCTTTCTCTCCTTCATTTATCTTGTTCCTGCAGTCATGCCTCCTAAAAGGGCAGTCCTCCTCCCTGTCCCCTTGAATGCTCCAGCGGCCGCCTCCCCCGGCCACTGTCGATGACCCCCGACCGTTTGTCGGATCAGCCCCAGCTCTCTGGGGATGTTCTCCTTGTGCCTGGGAGCCAACCCCTTACCCACCCAGGCACCATGGCTAAACGCTTTAGGACAATGACGAGCCACATCAGCTGAAGTTAGAGAGAGCTCGGCTCGAGATTTCTAGAACGTCAACGTAAGACCATGACCTTTGAAGAAGACCTGTATCGACCGAAGCTACCCCAGCTTTCGAATTCGGGAGGCGAGAGTCATCGGCCCGCTCTCAATGAGGATGATGAAGGTGAGATACCCCCAGAAGCTAAGGAGGTCTCCCTACTATACCCGGCCGTGTCACAGAAAGAGATCGCCGCCACTTCTGAGGGTAAGTTCGACCCCAGGAACCTTTACAAGCTTCATCGGAAGGTAAGCCTCGCCGACGAGGACGACGGTGAAATTCTCTTTGTCGATGGCAAAATCCGCCCCAAAAGGTAGACCGGGACGGTTAAAGATTACCCTAACCTGAACAAGTGGTCTGCGGTCTTCCTTCAATATGCGTCCATCCTCGCCGAATTTGAAAAATTTAATGGCCTGATGCCTCCGCTCACTGCCTTCCATGGCCGTATTATGGAGTTATCTCAGACATATTCTTAGGAGCCGGTCTTGACCTCGCCCCTACGTTCCACAAAGAAAGGCTGGTTCTAAGTGTTACCGATAGGAGGGCCTGGAAAATGCCTGCGGCCATAGTCGACAAGCATTTACAGGGAACCCTAAGGCCTGGGAAGACACTGGCTTATAAGGCCGTCAAAGCACCCAATCAGTCCACAGAATATCGCATACGGTGAAGTTCGGGACTGCGACTGGCCCCAGTGCCTCCGCGAACATGCATGTCGTCAGTATGGCAAAGCACATAAAGAAAAGGATCTTAAGGATTCGTCCCACGCTATAGGCTAGGGTCATGCTTTACGTTTCTTAAATGTCGTTGGGGAACTCTCAAGCACCGAGATCTAAACATTGGGGATCAAAAGGATTTTCCTCTCCTATGATAGTAAAACTTTAGAGATATGATATCTTATGATTATTAGAGCTTCTTGTAGATGTTGCTAAGTTCAAATCGGGTCAAGAGATTTGGCTTTTAATATATTAATCAATTAATGGGGCTCATAAGTCATATCATAACTATGCGAACTATCATATGTACATCTACATAATACCTAACGTTGTAGTAGTGCTGCATAGGTACTAATACTTACGATTGTACTAAGTTATGTAGTATCTTAGGGCTGATAAAGGTATGAGACTCACACGATAGTATTTCGTACCTCTCCAACAACCTACGCGCATGCGCGTTCGGAGAGCGCTGCGTAATCACCTTCTAAGACCTTCACTTCACTTCTTTCTTTTTATCTTTCTCTCTCATAGCCAAGGCTTCCGCAACGCGACGAGTTGAAGGCTGTTTCATACTATTCACCATGGAGCAGGAGCTCCTCCCGTTGCTCGCTGACACGCAGTCACCCGCGTCTGACACAAGAAAATTGGCTGAATTACGCCTACTTCATCTGTACCCCAATGAGGCATTTCCTCTATCACTTGCAGCAATTGCCTCTCATGAGCCCATTCCCGCAAACTTACGCCAGTCGGCTCTGTCAGTCCTAAGGACCTTTATCCAAGCCTCATGGTCTCAGCATCTCGACGAGTTCAAGGGCCAAGTCCTCATCAATGACACAAATAAGACACATCTGCGTCGTGTGCTGCTCGAGCTGGCCACGACTCATGAGACAACGGAACGCAAAGTCAAGTCCTCGGCCAGCTATGCTGTCAGTAAGATTGCTGCTGCAGACTTCCCGGAGCAGTGGCCTGACTTGCTTCCCACCTTACTCCATATTATCAATGAGACCCAGAGCAGTGACAGTGCACTGCATGGGGCATTGAAGGTCCTCGTCGATCTCGTCGACACCGGTTTTAGCGAGGAGCAATTCTTTAATGTAGCCAGAGGGCTAGTGTCTACTCTGTATGCCGTCGCCACGGCGGAGTCTCGTAAAACTGTACTCAGGGCCCTCGCTGTGTCGGTGTTCCGATCGTGCTTCGATACGTTGGAGATGGTACTGGAACAACACAAGGCGGCTGTCAAGCAATTCGTGGATGAGGCCCTTAATGGGTGGTCCCCTTTCTTTATCTCAATCCTGAAGGTGCCACTTCCGCAGCGCCCTAGTGACGAGGATGAATCGGAAGAAGGAGAGATTCCCTCGCAGTGGAGGGGTATAATTTCCTTGAAATTACAGGTTGTTAAGGTAAAGTAATAATAATCCTTTAGGAGAAATTATGATTTCTTTCTTATCATATATATTCAGACTCTCATGAAAATCCGCATGCTCTTCCCAACCCTCCTAACTGCACAAACGCCTGTTATTTTCACGACAGTCTGGACGGAGCTATCTAATATGCAAGCCGCCTATTATGAGCTCTATATCAAAGATGAGAGGCAGGGACGTCTAGAAGACGCTGACGGCCTGCCTTACACTCTGGACTTCCTCGTGCTTGAGGACCTTGACTTAATGCAAGCTCTCCTGAAGGCGCCACCGGTCAAGGCCGAGCTCCAGAGTCAGCTCCAGAGTGCAGGACAGGCTGCAATTACATCAAGCTGGCTGCCAGAAGTTATAAAGCTTGCCGTGGGTTATTCCCAAATCACGGTTGAGGAGGAAGGCTTATGGGATATTGACGTCAACCTATTTCTCTCTGAAGAAACCTCGGTTACAGCTAATTATACTCCCCGGACCTGTGGCGGTGACCTGATCATCAAACTAAGTGAATGGCTCAAGGTTACAGCCGTAGAGGGTCTACTTGCCTACACGAATGCCCTTTTCACCGATCCCTCATCTACGTACGAACCCCCCCCTCCATGATATATCCGATCATAATGACTAACTCAATCTAGATGGCGATCCCAAGAGGCTACACTCTTTATTCTAAGCCAACTGCTTCGTGATTTCAGTGATGTTGACCAGCAAATCCCGTTAGAACTAGCTAATGGCTTTAATAGTTGCATTCAGTTCTGTCTGCAGCAAGGATCCGGTTTTCTGCGAGCGCGAGGACATCTAGTTTCTGGTATTATCGCAAAAACCGTGCGAGATGGCTATCAGCAGATGGCAGCAACCTATTTCCAAGCTGCGGTGAAGGCCATCACGGAGGACCCATCAGAGCTTGTGCAGGTGTCATCCATTCGAGTTATGCAGGATTTTCTAACTTCTCTGCCACCTACAATCGCTCAAGCATCGCAGGTCTCCATCATCACAGCAATTTCTGAGTTCGTCTCCGGACATGATCTCAGGGAATCTACCGATAGTGATGATCTCAAAGTCACCATTGCTGAGACGCTGCGCGACACTATTATGGTTGATCCAAGTATCGTCCTCTCTTCCATTGCACTTGATGTGCTCTTCAACGTTGCGAGCAATGGTGCCGGTAACTTTCAGCTGGCAATGTTAGTGACGGAGACGTTTGAAGATGTCGTCCAGCGAATCGCAGAGCAAGGGTCTGAATCATACATCCGACTTTGCGAGAAGGTGCTGCCGTCACTTACTGGGGCAATTGATGTTGGCAATTTAACTCAGGAGACCGCCCTCACAAACTTGGCAGCGGATCTCTTACGTGCTCTCGCAGAACACGGTTCTGAGCCGCTCCCGAATGGATTCGTAGCTACCGTTATGCATAAGCTGTACAGGCTTCTTCTCGGATCTGCCGGCGCGGAATTGATCCGGCCCGCTACTCTCGCTGTCCGACACATTATCGCCCACGATTTCAATCAGTTCCTTGCCTGGAGAGAGCCTCAAACTGGTAAGGACGCAATTGAGGCTGTTCTCGTGATCATTGACCGGCTGCTTGGGCCATCCGTGGATGATAATGCTGCGGCTGAGGTGGGTCAGCTGGCAGCTGAAATCGTGGAGAAAGCCGGATCTGAAAAGCTGGGACCATACCTACCCCAGCTCCTCCGAGCAGTTGCCCAGCGACTCGCCACTGCGCACCAGGCGCAATTTATCCAGAGTCTCATCCTTGTCTTCGCACGTTTGACTTTGATCAGTCCTTGTGAAGTGGTTGACTTTCTCGCGCAGGTGGATTTGGGTGGTGAAAGCGGCTTGAATGTCGTCATCAGCAAATGGTTGGAAAATTCGGTCAATTTCGCTGGATACGACGAAATCAAACAGAATATTATCGCCTTATCCAAGCTTTATAACCTCGATGATCCCCGTCTGACCCGGGTGCAGGTGAAGGGGGATCTCATCATTCAGGACACTGGCCGCATCAAAACCCGATCTCAAGCTCGCAAGAATCCGGATCGATACACTACCGTTCCGGCATCTATCAAGATCCTCAAAGTTTTGGTCGAAGAGCTGGCATCGGCGTCTGGAAACAAGGATATTGACGCGGCTGCGGCTGCGGTCTTAGAGGAAGAAGGCACTGACGACGACGAATGGGAAGACGTTCCCAGCAACAACCTAGATCTAAGCCTAGGAGTGACCAAACAAGAGCTTATGTCATTTGGTGAGGGCGGTACGCAGAGCACTTTCGGTGTTCGCAAGCGAGATGATGAGACGCAGGCTTTCCTGACCGAGTTCTTCCGGGAAGCTGCGATGAAACCTGGTTTTCAAGAAATGTTCGCGGCCTTGACTCCAAACGAGCAGGAAAAACTTCGGAGCTTAGGCTAAGGTCTTGGGCCCTTCGGAGGGGTAGATGCACTTGGACACCTAGCGGCTTGAATGTCTCTATCCGGTATAAAGTTGTAGGAAGAACTTCGCACGTCAGCTAGTACCCATAGTAAGATAAGGCGATCGTCACGATTCTCTTGTTCGCCGCCCTTTTTTTTCCATAAATGCTTGATACATAATTATATGAAAACTCCCGAAGGATATTGAAAATTTTGCAACCTAGTTTGAAAGAGCCACGAGGTGCCTTATTCAAAACATCGGCCGTGTAATGCAAGCCAGCTCTCTAGGGCCATTTATTGTTCCGTATCAACCGTGAATCGGATGATCTTGAACTACATAATAATTGGAATATGGGGAATGCACAGGCGCTGAAACCATCCTACTATTCCATATTCATCGGAGGATCCATTCCTAACAGAATGGATAAATAAGCTAGTTATAATAATTTACTATTCGGATGCTGCTTCTCCTTGTTTGTCAAAGGAAGTCATCAGTGGCCAAAAACTGCGAGTATTGTATGTACGAAAAGCCCCCCTACCCAAGGCTCGATTAGAGATTATGATAGTATCTCTTTGAAAATGGTCGTTACATGATGTATAGATACCATGCTGACCAACGACGATGCCCCGGGTTGGTGCATCGTCTTCGCAAGGAATCACGAGAGCCGCTATTCGATCTCTTTATGTATCCCCTTCACGGGCATCTAGGTTCTCAAGTTGACTGAGGACTTTCCCCACGCGGAGATCATTGGGCCGATCATTTCTACACGCGATATTGTGTCATATCATACTATACACCCGACCTTAGCCCTCCCCAATCGCGTGGTCCTGCCCATCACAAATCCTTCGTCGATGACACCGAGGGTCAAATCCGATGGTCGCCAGCAGTTACAGATGTATGTATATACACCACCTACCATAGCAGCAATTGATCAGATGAGATTGTAAGAATACACATAATATAATTAAGATATGACTAAAGAAATTACCTACCCACTCGTCAGAATCATAAAGCCTGGGTAAATAATAATTCTAAGAATTCGACTCTGTCTTAGGTCGCTATAATTCATCGGATAAAATACCTATGATAGAACCAAAATTAAAAGCTTTAAGGAATTAATTCAATCTCACTCCCTTTTTTTTCCCCTTCTGTCCTATTATTAGGCGATTAATAATAAGAAAGCCTCTCTCTCCAGACAAGCCTGCAGGAGCGTCCCCCCCACCCCCCTCTGGCATCAATCAATCAATCATCACCCTCTTTCAGAATAGAACTACGTACATACTAACTGCTATGATACCTCTAAGGGCTCGCCCCCTTTATGAATGGAGGACATGCAGAACCCGCTGGCTTTGGGGAACTATATATTGTGTAGGTACAATCCATACATATAGATGCACTTTCATTGCTCGACTTGGTAATTAATCATAATTACAAATATATGTACAGAACCTTATAAAAGCTCGGGGAACCGCTTAGGGTTGTCGTGCCTTCTATCATACCTAAGAGATGGGAACAGAGATATATACTTTTTTTTTTACGTAGAATACTTGATACTCAAAATGCGTATCTGCCCGATCTCGTTACTGGTCCCCCGCAACGTTCTGTCGCAAACTCACTCAGGAATTAGTTCGACATATGATGGGATGTCTTTTATAGAGCTACTAGTATGTATATGCATATGATATGTACAGTACATGGTAGAAGACAAAAAAGATGCTTATTATTTATGATCCAAACCCCGAAAAAAACCGGAAGTGAAACTCGCAGAGCTGCTCTCGTCGACAAGATAGGCAGCACCGGCAGGTTGTCATGATGCATGGGAATCTTTATTGTCGGAGACTACCTTGCCGACCTCACACAAAGGCGATCAGAGATACCGGTTGAACCCATCGAGTAATAAGGAGAATAGATGTTCTGATGAATCGATAATATCGCGTCTTCCGGTGTGGCGCTATTCCGGATAATATCGAGAATGGAATTCACTCGGGTCTCGTCGCAGCTACAGATCATGTTGATGATCCCTTGGAGAACATCGTGCTTGCCCCGCCAGAACTCCAGTTGCTCGTCCACGGGCTGGTCCGTTAGGGTTACCCAGCCGTTGCTGCTGATGCCGTTACCATTATCATTCTCGAAACACCGTCCCAGCGCGTTGGCCTGCGCAGAAAACGCCGCATGATCTTTGCTTCGAGGGCCATCTTGAAATGACATAGCGATAGAGGGAGACCCTGTGGATCAGGTCAGGAAACAATGTGAAATCATGAATCAAAAACTTGCTTTCAATAAGAGAGCAAATTTGGGAAACGAAAAATGTGGGAAAAAGAAGGGGGGAGGGGCTGTTCTTTTTTGCGGGGTGGGAAAGGTGGGCAACCAAGGCAAAAAAAAAAAAAAAAACCAAGAACGGACCATAGAAGTTGACATCCATCGCTGGACTTGAAATTCCCAACTGTTGTTCTCTTGGGATGTAACCTGTCGTTGAGATCATTCCTACTGTGCAGGGAGCACCGATATTGCCATTGTTGCTGTGGACCAACAACGCATCACTGGGAGCTCTGTTGGGAGGCGGCTTTGGTAGTATGGTCGTTGAATGAACAGTGCTAGCAATGGATGATTTCCGGGATACTGGTAGGGACGACTCATTCCCAGTTTTCTCCGAGATGGGAACAGCAATTGTGATGGGAGCAGGTTGGGTGGATCGAGACCAAGTTGATTGCTCCGCCTCGGCCAGGTGTCGCTTCAATTCGTTGACATTCTTTCTGAGAGTCTCAATGACATCTGACTGGCTGATCTGGAAGCGGTCTTCATTGTTGGTGACATATTCGCACTCTGCCTGCAGACCGCGGGCGCAGCATGCGCTGCAGGGCTTTACCCGGTCACACTGATCAAGACACCGATCAATCCAAGCCTTGGTCCCTTTCTGATGCAATCGCGAAAGAAGGGTCTAGCATACTTACTTTGACTTTGCGCTCCCTACACTTGATACAAGATTGCTGAGGCCGGTACTTGGTTCTGGCGGAGTCGCCCGGTGGGTGCAGATGACTGTTGGTACCTTCGGATACTTGCTGCTCCATGATATCGATTCGGTTGTGGGCACTAAAAACCATCGTTCGACGAAGGCTCGAGCCCGCCAGTCAGTTAATATGCTAATCATGATTTAGTAACGCACTAATATAGTGATAAAACTATATATAAATGATACCCTCCGGAACGGAAGAATCGTCGACAGAGAAATAAATAAGTAAAACAAATAAGAGCCTTTTCCACCTGCACACGCTGGAGTGTAGGATTTTATCCACTTAATGGGGGGGACCTGTCATCGATTTGACAATCCCCAACGCGTCCCTGGTTCCCAACAAGCCATAGTCACCAATACTATAGGGCTTAACTACGGAAAGGATGATCTAGCCCGATGCCGGCTCGTTCTGTAGCAAGTGGATGATCATCTCACGCCGTTTGAACATCTACCAAAGGCTGCACTCTTGTTGGGAGATGATGATTCGATTCGTCTCTATTCTGCAAGGTAAGGGGATTTGGACTGATCCGATCTTATGGTGTTTTAGGACACCCACCCAAGGCTACGGTAGGATCCCCCGAACATTTCACCTTCTGGTTAGAATGGTTCCCGTTCCTCTTCACCGTACCCATGGTTCTCCACCGTTCCAACGCAGCCAAGAAACCCCCTGCTTCTTTCCATAGCTTCTGTATGGAACACCCGGGTAGTGAATAATCAATAGTCCTGGTGATTTCGTTTGAATAGATGGGTCAGCGCACTTTAGTCACTATAGCCCGACCCATGGGAATAACGTCAAAGCGGGAACGAATCAAACAACCCCCCCAGGAACTTGTTACCTAGGATTCATTCCCTATTAACGAACTACTGACTATACTAATCGCTTAATAATAATTATGTATTCATTATTATTCTCAGGAGCTGATACGATAATTAAATAATATCGCCATCTCCTTTTAGAATCCAATAGCTAGTATGCAGGATCATGCTAGCCACACCTAGCCGTTTCTGATTACTAGTAACTATATGGATAATTACGTGTCATAGTAAGCAACAACGTGAACATGGGAGGCTTTATTTATCACTATTATTAAAAACAATATCATACATAATCATGAACATAAATCCTCATAATAAATGCCTCCTGCTCACCGCCTACGTCGCCGCTATACCGAACTTGCACAGACTTACACTTACTACTAATAAGTAGTACTAACTTATATATCTTATGATTCAAAGAGCGATACCCATGATCTGATACTACCACCAAAGAGACCAGAGATTAGGGACTATATGCATGTACTTGTCGTTCTGGGGTTACTACATCATATATGCATATGAACGTGTGGAGTATCAGCACACCATATAACTACTTAATTGATGAATCGATGGTTATGGAACACTACCTGATAATATATCCCAGATTTAATCAATTATATACCTTTATTACAACCTATTTTATTTATAGAATTTTAACCATTGCCACCGAATGTAAAATCACTTACATAACGCGACTCTGGTTGCAAGGATCAGCCTTCCTTCCCCAGGTGCACATGTAGCGCTCCACTCCCTCCAACATTCCAGAAACATCCTATATGGTGTTCCGCCCACAATAAAGCGCTCTGGCCTCTTTTAGAAAAGGATTATACTGCCCATGTTAGGGGCTAGGCTACAGAAGCGCCGAGTTCATTAACTGTACTTGGCTAGGTAGAATATGGCTGGCGAGGGGTGATCGCTGCCATCAAGGATCAGCATGGGACCGGTTCTCGATAATCATTAATTAATGCGTGTAGGTAAGTGGACAACAGTATAGACGGCAGGCGGTGACGAGTAGCGGCCTTTGTAGGCTGCCCGTATACACGTAGTAATGAGGGTTTGGAATTCCGATGTTAGCAATGAACACATCCAAGCCAAAATTCAGCCAGGTGTTCAAGCCTCAAAGAAGCCCTCTACCGCTCGGCATGGCCCGCCACATCGACAAGCGATGTCCCATGCTCATCCAGCTCCAGCTCGTTGTTGGCGAAGATGCGTAGGCTGATAGCAGTTAGGCCGGTAATGGCGCGGGTGACAATGACGTGAAAGATGACTTGGATATTACGCTGGGGGATAAGGATAGCTGAATTCGACAAAGGTCTGGGAGACTTGGGTAGCGAGGGAGGAGGAAGATGTCCAGTGAGGCGTGTAACTGGCGGCTGCAGTTGGGGATTGGTTAGGTCCGCGTGCGCATGCAGATGCAGCGCTGAAAATCCGATCAACTATGGAAAAGACCCCCGTCATATAATGAACAAAATCACCAGATTCGAAGCATAGGAAGGAGAAGTTTGAATGGCATATAACGAGCGCACTGACTTACTATAAGTAGATCTGAATGAGCTTCAAGATTCTGCCATGATTCCGTTTGCGCTTACGAGTGGTAAATAGGGGGTCATTACGGCCCTTGTAAATTTCATGTACGTAAAGCCTACTCTACAGATACTATCAATATGCACATGTAGGTTATCGATAAGTGGTTAAATTCCGGCAAAGCGTAGTGTCCTCTTTAGTTCAGCAGGTGGGGCGTACCCTTATTAGTGCGAACATACTATGATATAACAAAAACCTTTTGTGAGAAAGTATAGTACTAAATGACGTTATGCCTGAGTTTGCCATTTGGGCTAGCCTAAACGCTAGCAAGCATTGTAGCCAGCGAGCTCTTTGTCAGGCACCTGACATATAGTACGCTGACTGGATGACCTACCAGTCATCCATTGGGCCTTTTGGCGTTGTGGTGTA
>JAHQZX020005413.1:0-23455 GCA_019804575.2 Pseudotulostoma volvatum
GAAAGCGGGATGCAAACATATCAACACACAGTGCGAGTAGTCCGGGAGCACAGTGCGAATAGTAATTCTCTAAATGAATGTTAGGCTTGAACGAGCAGCCAATGCTTCCTTATAGAGGGAGGGTTCGTGGTAGTGTAACGGCATCTACTAAGCTATGAGACTATCACTGTGCGGAGGCGGGTAAATAGTTAACCTGTTAGAACTTATGTATGTAAATAGGAAGCTGGGCCCCAACACCTGTAGCCCAGCGATCAACTCTGATTCTATCACAACATAGTGATTCCCCTTCCTCAGTAACGCTGTCCCGTAACCTTTCTTTACGGTTTTGATCGCTCTACCTATTTCATATAGGGACAGCCCGACTGAGGATATAATATGCCTCCAAAAAAGAACACGCGTTCAGCAGCAGCTTCCTAACCAGCCTTAGGAGGCCGACAACGACCAAATGTTGATAGACTCCTTGGATGATGAATTGTCAGATCCAGTACCGGAAACAACAGAGCCAACGCTACAAGAAGCTCCAACCCCAAGTATCGGAATTAGGCCCCCTACGGCATCGAGCAACATCAGTTCCGATGATGAGATCGCTGAACACGTTAGGAAATACGGACTATGCAACGACAACGACTACGCCTTGAGCTGCGTCAAAAGGCCGAACATGGGAGACGCCTACTCGCGAGAGCAGAATCAGCAGTAATGACACAACCGTCTGTTGAAAGTGAGGACGATGGAGGCGAAGAGAGAGATGAAGGTGACGAGAGAGGTAGCAAGTGTTCGAGAGCGGATACCCTGCAAGTTTCGGTCCACCATCGGTCCGGTCACAATTAGAAGCGAGGGAAAGTACATCCGAGACAGCTGAGTGCCCTGATGACGGCCAGAGAACGGTAACGAAAAAGCCACCTCCTAAGCTACGGCTTGAGACGAAGTACCAAGGGAAGGACCTCACAGAATACACCATCTTTATGGCACGACTAGAAAATCACTTTGATCAATACGCAACCTACTACGTCGCGGACAAATAGAAGATCGCAGAAGCCTCCACGGCTTTCTCCTTAGCCTTATTAACGAACCTGTGAACCTAGTGCGAGAGGCTATGCGACGATATACCAACGCTAAACAGAGGTCACACCAACCAGAACGAGACTTCGCGGCTTACTTGAAGGAATGGGAACAACTGTTAGAGCCCTATACGGAAAGCCAACGCAAGGAACACCTCCGGCTAAAGTCCTCGAAGCCGTGCGCGTGGAGTCCCTCAAATACTCGAAGGAACCCGAGACCAACAATGCATATGTAACTCACCTTCAGACGGTCGAAAACAGCGTCCCGGGAAGGAAAACGGCTATAAAGCAAGGCGATAAAGGGAGACCTTCCGACAGACAGTCATCGAAGTCGGAATCCCTGAACCGAAAAACCTGCCAGATCACCGGGCAACAGATGCTTCTACTGCGACAAGCTAGGACACAAGAGAGAGGAGTGCTACAAGAGAGCAAGTGTTACGGGTATTGAGGTTCGGTTATCACATGACTTGGGAAAGCTACTTGTATCTAGTGCGGGGGCCTCTTCAGATCCTCTTTCTCTTCGTGCAACAACAATATAATCATAAGTATCTATATCTTCAGGTTCCGTAATAACAAGAGATGAAAGACAGAAGTCCAAAAAGAAAGATGCAGAGAACTCAAAAAACTGAAACTCCCGGTGTTGTGCGCCGCCACCGCACTGGGACTAAAACGGAACCGTTTAAGCAACGCCGCGGTACAACATTCAATTATTGTCGCCTGAGCAAGCTATCAAGCAGCTTAAAAAAGGCAATATGGCCTATGTGATTACTCCACGCCAAGTAAGAGATGGTGAGGTAATGGCCATTTTCGGCGCTACGACAAACGCCTCAGCTTCCGGAACACCTAAAAGACTTCGAGGATGTTTTCTCCGAGAAGCAAGCTGGAGTCCTGGCAGAGAGCACAGGCTACAAGCACGCTATCGACCTGGAGCTGGGAAAGAAACCGCGCACAACCCAATTTACAACTTGTTGGAGAAAGAACTCCGAATTTTGCGCGAGTACCTTGACTCCGCATTGATGAAGAGATGGATCCGCCCAGTTACAAGATGACGGACATTGGCATCCAGTCGCATATTGGTCGCGCAAAACGCAATCCGCAGAAGCGCATTACCAGATTCACGATGCAGAAATACTGGCGATAGTGGACGCTTTCAAACATTGGCGCCACTACTTGGAGGGGAGGGGAGTAAGTATCCCATTATTGTAGCGTCTGACCACGCCAACCTAAGGTTCTTTACGACGACTAAGGAACTGAATGGGCGTCAGGCAAGGTGGGCAGAAAAGCACAGTACATTTGACTTTTTTATCGAGCACTGCCCGGGGGCAAAGAACCCAGCAGATGCGCCTAGTCGTCGTCCAGACTACGAGAGAGAAAGGGCCAGGCATAACATGCTGCCGACCCTTTAGGTGAAGCTCCGTCGAGGTCTTCTACACGCTTGGTAGCCAGTGCGTCTCCCGAGCTACAAAGTACAATAAAGGAATCGAAGGCGCATCGCGAAAATTCGCCTCGGGAAGGACACGTTCCTTCAGTCGACACTAGTGTCTATGGGATGCAAAGCATATTCATAGATGAGAGTTTCGCCGCTAGCGTCACAGGGGACCGGTACTCCTGCCGCGGTTGCTTGCTGCTGCTGCTCTTGTAACTGAGACGGCCTACTCCGAGATGCCCATGTCAATGACAGAGTTACTACATATGGCCCAGCAAGGGGACGCCTATGCTAAGGAGCAGACAGAATGACTCACGACGACAGAAGGTATCAAGGCTGAGGGCTCGCCCTGGAGCATAGGTAAAGATGGCCTGCTCAGGTATTCGAACGGCGTTTACGTCCCAGACGACGCAGCGATTAGAAACGAAATCTTGCGCGTCAATCATGATAGCCCTCAGGGAGGGCCCTTCGGGGAGAAATGTACCTTTGACTCGATCCGTCGCAAATATTATTGGCGTGGGTTACGCGGAGAGGTCAAGGACTATGTTAAGACCTGTGAAATATGTCAGAGGATGATGGTGCATCGTCACCGCAAGTACGGCGAGATGGAACCGGTCTCGAAGCCTACAAGGCCGTTCGAAGACACTCGACTTTATCACGGGCATGCCCCCGTCGGTTTGGAAGGACAAAGTCCATGATGCTATATTGGTTATTGTTGACACCTTTACGAAGTCGAGTCTTTATGTGCCCTGTGGGAAAGACATAGACGCGCCAGAATTGGCTGAGATATTCCTGGAACGTGTGATTTCTTCCTATGGAATGCCCAGGAACTTGGTCAGCGACAGAGGCAGTCTATTTACAAGTAAGTTCTGGTCTTCCCTATGTTATCACCTGGGCGCGAGACGTAAACTCTCTACGGCCTTCCACCCTCAGACGGATGGCCAAACAGAAAGGCAAAACCAAACGCTAGAGTGTTATCTCCGTTGTTACACCAACTTCGAGCAAGATAATTGGGCACGATGGTTACCAATGGTTCAACGCGTATAGAACAACTCGAGGCATGACTCGACAGGCATCTTGCCCTCGGAAGCGCTGATGGGATACCGGGGCGATTTAGCAGTAAACGTCGGGAGAAGGACACGGAGAAGGAAGCGCGCCAGGAGCACAGCAACGCGTAGAGCAACTAAAAGAGATTCGCAAAGGCTGCAAGAGAACCTTCAAAAGGCATTTGAGATGCAAAAGCGTTACTACGACCAAAGACATCAGAAAATGAGCTTCCAGATCGGCGACTGGGTTATGCTAAGCTCAAAGAATCTACGACTATCACGTCAAAGCCGGAAGTTGGCGGAACGACAGCTCGGCCCGGTTCAAATCATCGACGCGTGGGGAAAACTAGCGTATAAGCTACAGCTGCCGCCATCATTACGAATGGTTCACCTCGTCTTCCATGTATCGCTCCTGGAAAAGTATCATGCACGTGAGGGCGAGGTGATTCGGCCAGGCCCAATAGCCGTGGACGGATCCCCCGAGTGGGAAGTGGAGGTTCCTGGCCAAGCGAGAGAGGTACGGCAATGCGGAGTACCTTGTCAGGTGGAAAGGTTATTCCCCGGCGGAAGACACATGGAAGCCAGAAGAAGAGGTAAAAGAGTGAGAAGCACTGGACACGTTGGAGTTACAACAGAAGAGAAAGCCCAGGGGAAAACGTGGTCCCCTCAAGCAGAGCTAGAAAACGTAAAAGTCATTACTCTTCCTCTTTTTTACCCACGAGGCTTTGAGGTTTAACGAGGATGTATTTAAGAGCTCAGCTACGGCCTAAGTCACAACACCGACTCGATTGACGCCAATTGACGCCCGAGGATTAATGCCTCGAGAGACCGAGGCCTTGAAGGAGGGAGATAGTTGTAACGGCATCTACTAAGCTATCGTTAAAACTTATGTATATAAATAGGAAGCTGGGCCCTGTGGGAAGCCCAGCGATCAACTCTGATTCTATCACAACATAGTGATTCCCTTTCTCAGTAACGCTGTCCCGTAAACTTTCTGTTGGTTCAAACGGATGTGGCAACTAGTCTCTTGGATTCATTGCTTGTTATTCTATTCTGTCTAAAAGTGACTATCAATCCGGGCATGAAGGCTCTATTTATGTCCTTCAATCTGGTTCCCATATTTTCAGCAGTTTTTGGGAGCTCCCGTCACTTGTGAGGTTAGAACTCCAGTGCTTTATTACTACTGTTGGGTTCTCCCAACAATTCCTACCATCCATTCCGAAACAACGACCGGCATATAACTTTCTGTTAGCGTATCGCCCCCTGAGCCTCCTTTTCCAAGCCTTCACCTCCAACCCTTATCTAAACTATCCCTCAAGAATTTCGTATGTAAAAAACTATTTACCACAAGTAAATTACATCTAAATCGGGTTAGATTAATTATCTAACAAATCCGACCCCTAGCGGTAGCTGGCATATGAAGGTGAGGGTGGAAGCTACTATCGTATGATAGATTTATCTTCGGAAAGAGAAGGAGGAGGGATCTGTGGGATACAGTCTTCCAGGGATAGCAAACGACGCGCTGGGTGGTGACGTTAAGGAGGCATTTTAAGTTGATATATTTACTAACCCCTGAATAGCTTCAAAAATCGCTGAAAAAGTAAACTTAAGTTAAAAGTAGTGAAGATTTCAGGGTTTAGTAAGTTTCCCGTAGTTCCATGCAGAAATGTTTTAGATACCACTCGGCCATAAAAAGGTGCACAGTCGCTCCTTACAACCTAATAGCATCTTTATTCTAAAAGCAGCTTATCTAACAAATTGTGTTTTTGAACGTGAAGATGTGCCAAGAACTGACTTAGACTATGATAGTATTATGAGTTCACACCGGGTTGCTATGTTCCTGTTCATATGCCCCGTCTTTCCCCCCAGTGCTCTCTGAAATCCAATACACTACTAGGTAGCCACAGCGGCCTTAGCTAGCTACGGCCACGGTTACTCTCGTAGCGCGATCTTGTGTAAGGACACACAGGCTTCTTCTGTGCATGCCACTTCTGTTGTGAAGGCTGGGGAGCGGGTCGTATTTGGTGAGCTTAGCTAGGCACCTTCATCACGAATTTCACAATCCCGCGATCGCCAACAGAAGTATTGAAATCCTATACATTCATCTATTTCCCGCTTTTTCAAATCATGTCGAACCCTTGCTGACTTTCATCATATATTTTCAAGTCCACTACAGGATCCGTGTTTATTAGCAGCCTTTAAATTGGCCGATTTTAATGCCGTCCCAACCATAATTATAAGTTGAATGTTTTTGGGAATTTGTGTTAGTTTCGGCCCAGCACAAAATTTCCCTGTCTCTGTATTCTTGGATTCTGCGTACGCTGTTCGGGTTAAGAATTGGAATGAGGACTCGCCTTGCCACGGGACATTTAGGCAAACTTTTGACAACTCGCCCGATCATGGTCAACCTGTGTGGTAAAGATACGACGTCCATTGAATGAATGGCAATATTAATAGACACTCCTCACCTGGGAGCGATGGATACGAGGGCTAACCCAACGCTAACTCCATAAGGATTCTAAATCATCTACAGGCAGGTAGTAATATTTTGGAAATACCAATAATTCAGATCTTTAGTTCTACCAGTTTCCCTCGAATTCTAAATTTTTGACTCTTACAGGAAACCAGGAAATCATGGGTACCCCGAAAATTCCCCTGGTACTTGGAAATTCTGCAGCTGAATTTGATTTCTTCGTCATTAGAACTACTACTTCCCGTGAAGACAGAACTAATACAACACCGCACAAACACAGGACCAACCTGGATCGTACAATTGGCAATATCGACCGGATGGCGACTTCAACCATGGAGGCTACTCCTAGTCAGAATATGTGGAAATCTCGTGCCGGGGCCAAGCGTGGAAACCAACAAAAATTCCGAGAAAGATATCCAACCAACCGCAGTAGGGACATTGAAATCAGCCAATTTCGAAGACACCCAATAAATACGGATCATATACTGTCGGTTTGGAATTGGAGACGAAAGTCAGCAGGCCTTCGACAAGATTCGACAAAGGGAAATAGGTGAATGCATGGGTGTTCAATATTCCTGTTAGCAACCACCGCATTATGAAATTCACAGTGAAAGTCGCCAGGGTCGGTCGAGACGCCTGGTGAAGAAAAATAGATTTGATCCTCGCCAAATACAACCCGTTCCCGGCCTTCACGCGGAAGGAGCCTTGCTTTGGTGCCACGCCTTAAAATTTCACCGCGGGAGCAACTGTGCTTGTAGGGCCCACATATGGCTACCAGCTATAACCTCACTGCCGATGATGAGATTAGAAATTTTGGATATTCGCTAGGTATTCGAGAAGTGTACCGGATTAGAGAGTACCGGGAAGGAGATGAGGATGAACAGAAAGATAACAGCCCCAAGACTGTCGAAGGACGAACTAATAAGCTCCCGATTTTCAGTCGAAGGAAAAAGGTGGCAAGTTTTGGCCCCAATATCACCTAGGCCCCGAATTGCTATTGATACAAGAAGTTGCAGTCAGTCAAAGCCAACAATATGTAATTCCAGCTGATGTGAAGTTGCTATCCGATTTGTAGAGTAGAACGAACCATCCCCATCCGAAGCCTGCACGGCTTGCTTTCAGTGACGGGCTTTGTGTGTCCGCCATAATTACAATGATGAGAAAGCGCGCCAAACTTGGAAAAAAGAAACCGAACACAAATAGTATCTTGAATTAGGTACGTTGTTCGTATGGAATTCTTAATCTCTGCTGATGTCTCTTTTGCGATGTAGCTTGTGAACCCAAGTCGCTGCTAGTTTTGGGGGCCTCTGCCCTTTACTGTTCTAGACATATCAGCACTTTACGAGCGTGTTGATACTCAAATTACATAGTAGGATAATTCAATTAATGATACATGTAGTAGTCCATTCTACCTACCAATCTGGAGTTAACACGGTAAGACAAAAGATGACCCTTGTACAATAAATATACCAACCATTTGCGCGGGAAATCATCTGTGAAAAGAGAGGATGTGATACTGGTGGGGCCAGGGTATGGTCTTTATAGGTGGAATTTTTCGTTGAGCAGCCAGAACAAGACAAGTGATGAAACGGCGATAACGGCTAGAACCTTAAGATTCGTAGTCGCGGTCTCCTGTGCTATGGAAGCGTTAATTCCGTATAGAGAGATAGGAACACCGAAAGGGATAAACCCTACCAAAGACCCCTGGAGACTGAAATGAAAAAATGTGGCACAATACTACCCTTGGAAGGAAACGTCACTGTCGGTGCCCTTTAAACTAGGTATAAAGTAAGTACTATTCGCAATTCACTCATCATCATTTTCGAACAAAATCTACGCAGGAAGTTCGGCAAGGTATGATAGTCGTAAGAGAAAAATAGGTATAAGGCACGTATCCATTTTCTTTAACCCATAGCACTATTATCAAGTCGACAGGCTTTGGAAAACGGAATGCTTGTACGTGTAGAAGCTTCCTTTAGATTACGCTTAACAGGAGTGAAATAATTACAGATCCTTATTTTTGCATTATTAGAACTTTCTTGGACTTTGCCAATGAATCAAGAATCCAGGTCTCTGTTTTCAGTACTCCTAGGAACCTAAGACAATTTGGCCTTTGGCCAAAGTATTTTGCACGCAGGCTGATACGGTTTCACTATTTTTGTAGCCAACTAAGCCGGTGCTTGAGCACGATTTGATAAACAAGTCGCATATTCAAGAGCAAATTTCCCTACAAATAAAGACAAGGAGAGCTTCTACATCTGCACCAAAGCCCGTATCGTTTGCCGTGGCAGATCCATTTGATGTACTCCCTTTGTGTGCTTTGATCACAAGATCATCAACAGACTGAATGACTTCAGACTTGCAAGCAAGCTTATTGGTATGTATCTCCCATCATATTGCCGTCAAGACCCTCTTTAATCGATCCGGCTAACGAATAGACTGACATAGGAGCGTGATGCTAGTAGGAAGCTCGTTTTCAACCAATCCGATCCTTAATAAGATGTAGGATGAACGGCTAGCCCAGGTCCCTTGCAGTCTCTCATAACGAGCACGGATAAGTAAAGGGAATTGCTAGCTTGCTAGGAAGCTTGTTTCCATTCTGGACGCTCGGAGAATTTCGAGTGTGAATCCGCATAAAGAATACATATTGCGTTGACATGCTGAAGGCCATCATGGCATGCGACCGAAGAAGATGGGATTCAATGGCTTCCAATATTCCTTTTCCAGAAATATCCAGTTTAGATGCACAGCTTCAAATAGAAATATGAGAATGGACAAGGGGTAGGTGATGGAAAATTGGCGTTTCCGCTTCTCAATTCATATTCGATCACGGATTGGTTATTTATCTGGCTTTATGCGTTTTGTGGATTCCGCCAGAAGCTATTTCATGCTAGCTTCCCTAGATAAAAACCAACTAAGGCCACCCAAACCCTCAGGTATAGAGCGGGACATTGAGCAGTATCACCAAGTAGGAAGGAGGGCTCTGACTACAAGACGGACGCGTAGTTCGCATAACGCCAACGTCGCTCTTCTTCGCTCGAAACTTAGCCGGGATACCAAGCTTGGTATTCGAAGAGAACGTCTCGGTGTAGTCGTATGAAATTTATAGTGCTGGCGGTGATAATTATAGTATTGAGACGTCCTGAAGTCGGTGATGTTTGACAAGCCTTAGTTAAGGCATCTAGGTCCTCTGACGTGGTCTGCGGATTTGGAAGCCTCAAAATGGAGTATAGGCGAGCGAAATGGGAGTGCAAATGAGGATGATTAATATAGGCTTAAATTTGCAAGTAGAAAGACTTGTACCCTGCGACAAGGCCAGTAGGCGAGGAAGGAGCTTGCGGGGATGCTGCATTTTGTTTGGCTGAAAGACGACATGTTTTAACGACTAGCTCTGATCGGGCTACGCCATACTCTCTAATAGTGAGTATTATGCGGATTTTGGGATAGTATTGGGATCTCGTAGGGCACTGTCGACACATGATAATTAAGCTCATTAGGAGTCTCTTTTTTTGCTTTAGTTCAAGGTGAAAACATACTTTGCGAGTGGCCTCCCATCATGGATGGGTCCATTGACGTCGTCACAGGCGAAGAAGAAAATGTAGGATCTATATACTGATTCTGTGTAACGAGTGACTTTGGCGAGATGGTCTCTTGCGGCATACTCAAATCATGGAAAGCGTGCGAAACAAAGTCAGCTGTGAACTGAGCCGGCTGGGTAGCAGGATGAGGGAAAGGATTTTGCCAATTGACAGATGAGGTAGGTAGTTGAGTGGATTTCTCTGGCATTGGCTCGCTGGCACCACTTTGACTAGTAGTGCTCATAGCAGAGGGAGAGGATTCATCCATGACTGATTCACTCATATTGCCAAGTGGCACTGTGGTATCAAATCCGTTGATCCAATCAAAATTTGAGTCATCCTCTATAACTGAGTCTGTGACAGAGGACATACGGTGGAAACTCTGATTAAATGGAGATGATGGCGAATCATGACCAATTCTCTGCGGAGAACCTGCGAAATGGAGCTGGGCTGGATTTATGGTAGCCCCCGAGCCTACCACAAAGTCACCAAAACCGAAATCGGTGGCGAAATTGCTGTATACAGGTGCAGTACGAAGTCCGCCGGAAAGGTCCATAGGTAGACCCGACGTTTCAATTTTGAGTAATGCGTTGGAGCCCGGATGTGTAGCCCCGAAGCCGCGAGAATCGAAATTTGACGCTTCAGACATAGATCCTAGACTAGGGTGATAGGCGTGACCCGAGTGACCCGATCTCGTAGGAGGTGTAGACACAGAATTCATAATTCCCGCAGCGGAACCATCTATATGGCTGATTGTATTGGCTCTAGGCCGCATGGTATTCGAAACTCCTGCAATTGAGTTCTTGCGGATCCGGTTAGTTGCTCCTGCGGCACCAGTACTCTCCCTTCGTGCGTTTTTTGGACGAGATGAGGGTGTTGCAGTCATGTGCAATTTCTGTTGATGCCTTAAGAGGAGATCCCGACGAGCGAAGCAGCGGGCGCACTCTGGACATTCAAAAGGCTTCTCTTTGGTGTGCGACCGCTCGTGGCGTTTCAAATGCTCAAGTCGGGCAAATGAACGATTACAGGTAGCACAAACATGGGGGCGCGGCTTGTCAGGCTTACCCGGCCCATTCACATTCAATGATCCACTATGAATGCTGGGATCCGACATCTTTGAGTCCTGCGATTGAGTCTCTACAGGGTTTCTCAGTTAAAGGGGGATGGAGGTTAGAGTGCTTCCCGCACTTACCAGTCATATCTCCATGAAGCTCACTGATGGAAGCGAGATCCTCAGCCTTGGGACTATCAGCGATGTCTTGGCCCACCATTGTATTTGGTGGGATTCCCTCACAGAGGGGCCGTCCTCTGAAATTAATAGGAGCTCCCGCTACTTTTTGAAAACGAGACCTGATCGAAGCAGCTCCCCGATAAGCGAGCTGTGTCTTTTTTTTTTTTTAATAAAAATAAAGAAGAATGGGATGAGACTGTTGTAGAGAACGCTGCGTGGGTTCCTGCGTCTAATGGGTAACCACGCAAGGGTGGGTCAGCTGCGACAGCCTGATTTTGGGATTCTCTAATTCGTCTATCAACGATGGTATCCGATCAGCAACGTGTCGGCATTAGATAGTTCGTTTGCCGGAAACGGGCAAGCGGAGTGAATTAAGCAAGTCATGGAATCTCGTTTGCGGTGGGAAATAATTAGAATGCGAAGGGGAGGGAATTTACCAAACGAGATATATATAACGCCAATCCGTGCACGAGTCTTGGAGTCCTGATCTGTCCTATGCCGTCCACAAGTAGTTTCGAGCTCTCCACGCTGAGCAATACCAATGATGGTACGAGACTATGGGAAATCTCGTTCAAAGCCAAGTCAGGCTAATTTCTTTCTGCCTTCAATTTAGCTGGACGTGAGTCGTGCAAGGTAAGAGAATGCTGTCAACAATGTCCCGGGCTAGATAAGGAGAGTGTTTTAAGTTGTAGAATTTGAGGCTATACACGTTTGTACTGACCTTGTATCTTTAGGCTTCGTTGCTGTCATAGCAGCCAAGTGATGCCTTGTGGCCTTGGTTGTTAGGTGTGGCTAGACCCACCACCATTTATCCGAATCAAGTGGCGATGGATAAAGATAGATGATCGAGCCGAAATCTGAGGGTATCCCGGCAATTCAATTGTATCTGCGATGGTTGAACGGAGTGACAATCGAGCTGCGCTGACAAAATGGTAGTTACGGAAGACTTTGATGTTGCAAGAAACGCCCTCAACCACGGAGCTACATAGTTCAGTAGTCCAAGCAGATACGGCGCGGGTCAGCTTACTTTCAGCGCATACGACTAGCTCCGTACTGGCTTCACGGAAGGTCAAAGTTCCTAATAACATTCAGTCCGTAAGCCACGGGCCAACGAGGCTGCGGCAAGAATAGAAGAATGGGGCAAGGACAAAACACAAGCGCAAACAGAACGAAGCCCCTTGATTATTGGAGTAGCAGTCGTTAGTTAGTACTAGTCACCTATTATTAGTAGTAAGAATCAGGTATTATTCTTTCAAGGTTTTCTAGAGTGCGTAGGTCTCTCTCGGGGCGCGCACGCACTACTAACATTAAGTAAAAACATGGTGTAGTTACATAGCGTCCTCTATCACGAGTACTTCGTGCCGACGGAGTATTTTATTTCTTATTATTAATTACCTCGTCATCTGGAATGTATCCGGGCTAGTACTAGTTCCTAGTACTATCCGTTACTTACAGAGAGTAGTAGTAATAATAACTCTGGCGTTAGACGGTCATGACTTGTTTACCAAGGTGTTACTAGGTCTAGGATAGTTAATACGTTCTTACCAGGTTTGGTTAAGTTGGACTGGTGTGGGGTTTGAAAGTAACGCGCTCTTTTACCCATCCATAACTCCGGGTCTACGCCTATCATAAATAGGATCCATACCAGAAGGGTACCTGTGTTGGTAGGTGGTTCTAATTAAAAATAAAGTACCTTCCAGCCGTCTTTTTCAAATACACGTTGCCTGTGTTTTTTCCCACTTACTAATCGATTGAAACCGGAACCAATCCAAAGCTCAGAACCGGCTATGTATCTATTGTGTATCAAGCGAAATAAATTAACCAGGCATCTTTCTTCTCTGTTGGGCAAGAGATAATTAATGGTAAGATCAATCCGGATCTACGGGCCCTTTTGATCCATTTTACCTGCTTTCATGACGCACGGCGAGGTTATCGGCCTCCTTAGACTTTATCGTATAGCCTCGGGTCGAGCATTAAGGTATTATGTGAGATAAATGCCGAGATGACCCTCATATGGTCCATCGTCACTCGTCACCGACTTGTGCTAACGATGATAAGATGTATTCAACCATAAGCTCCGAGCACTCTTGGCATTCCCTCAGAGTCTACATCTACCACTGGAGGCACGTACCAAAGGTTGGCAGTATCCTGAACGTTCATCTGTGTTGCGGACACTATTGGGGTTCACTACTTGATCTCCAGCTCTTCCGTTCGTCCGGATAAGCCACCATCCTGTTAAGAACGGTAGGAACAGATCAGAAATCTAACAGTAGATAGCGCTCTTGAGTAGTAGTAGGTAATCCTTGGCGTTTCAACCACGAAATTTTCAAGCTGGGAGAGTTTCCGAATCTACGCGGCGCTCTCGATGGGTCCTTTGAAAAGCTTTTCAAACTTGCAGCTTAGACCAACCAGGATTCTATCGACAACGGACCGGGGATGGTGTGGTGTTAGCACCAGCGTGAACACAACTAGTACCTTGTGGTAATATTTATTACTTTTTAACAATAATATTTAGGATAATACATAATAACAAGTAACATGTAGAACTACCATGGTCTCCGAAATCATGAAATTGAGCCATCCAGAGTATAACTATATATGAACCTTGAAAAGCACAAACCACCGGTCGAGTCTCTCCGCTGGAAGACGTATTCCAAATAGAATAGATTCAAAAAGCTCACTACTTGATAGCTGCTTGGAGCCAAACCCTTGAGCCATTCCAGGTAAATAATGTGGAGTGGTGGCATGTTGTGTATTATGGGGGATGCGAGTGGGAGTCTAGTAATGCAGACTGGTGCCAATCATGGGGTGCGGTGCTGAATTCACCAACCACCTCGCCCAGGCTACTTCGTATTACAATATGATCATCCTTCCATACATAGTCACAGTACGTAGGGAAGAAAGAAGGTTGGAACAATGCAGGTAGTGTTGTCGACAGCTTGAGTACGAGTTCATACCGCATGAAAACCACGCTCATTGCCGGGAATGCCACCTCTTATAATTAGTGTTTGTTGTTCAAGCAGTCGCCACCACTTCAGCCGTATGATATGCTCACAATATCAAAAGATAGAAATGCCACCGGTGTACACATTGTAATGATAAATACTATACTCTTAAGAATAAATAGCCAATTGGACGTACAGTACATCCATACTTTGTGCGATAATATGGACCGTGTCTATAGTACAGAAGTGACTGTGTTCTTATCAAGTGCATACATAGATTCTGCCCCGAATCAAACGAGCTGGAACCCAAGGCACGCATTGTTTTCTTTGAGGTATTGCCAAGGCAATGCATTCTCGGACAAGGAGAAGCTGACAATCTGGGCAGGGGGTTCATTAACGCCATGGGTGTTTTTCAACGGTCAATCTCTGAAGAGGCAATAATGACGGATAATAATAATACTTAACTAGCTTATAATATTACTCCGCCGGGTTATTTCTTTTTGATGTTCATAGCGGCTGTGTAACAAATCCATACTGTACGCAGTTTATTCTAACCAAGTAATATCGAGTTATTGTTATGCGATCATTGCAGCTGCGTTACGACACCGAGGATATCCTTGATAATCATTCTATATAAGCTGTTTGTCGATTCAATATGAGACACTATTCAGAAACAGCGATATTCATTAGGTTGACTGGAATTTCAATAAAACCATCCAACTTAATATTTAATAATGAACCATGCCGGAACCACTTCCTTGTTAGCGGGCCGTCACATAATTCACGCTGAATCAACGAGGCGGCCACGCTGAGTCCTGACAGCTGGTTAGCTTCCTCTTCATGTTGGATGCCGTTCGGTCCCCTCCTCCGCCCAGGATATGCGGTATGGTCGCGGGAACGGGCGGACAAGCAAGACCTGAGAAACGCTGTCTGGGGAAGTTTTCCTGAATTTATTAAAAACACCTACGGCCCAATCAGCGCCCCTGATCTTCCGCACCACCATTGCTGCTTCAAGGCTGTCGAAGATAGTAGAGATTACTACGGAACACAAAGAGCTTGAGGCAGGCTAGCCAATGGACGGCAAAGCCAAAAAACTGAGGTTGTTAAGCGTCGCGACTACCGTCTAATAATCCATGCATGCACGCTGCATAGAGAACTTCGCACAGCATATATGTACTCTGTACGGAGTACCGAGGTCCTCGCCGGCGGTCGCTGTTTCTCGATCGAATGATAATACCTCATTCCAGACGCCAACAGCATAGATCTGATCTCCCCTGGATGACGCTCCAGGGACAATACATTCCAGAAACTAGACCTTCGTCGACGATCCACAGTGATCCATCAAAAAGCCTAGGGGTTTAAATTTGCATATAGTTCAGCTTCATTGCCTCCTGTTCCTGGACATTTCTTTTCGCGTGTAATTCCTTTCCGCGATCCTTATCCATTGCGGGGGCGCGCAGACTCCAAAGTACTCTTCCATATATCGATCGACATATCAAGATTCAACACAAAGCAGCTTTCAAGCAGGGCTAGTCAGATTAAACGTACCCGAGATTGCAGTTCTGCGGTTAGACTTCGAGGTAAATCGATGATGGCGTTCAAAATGGACGAACTTGCCACCTTGCATGGCACTTGTCGGTTGTGGTCGCTATTATTGTTGTTGTTATTGGAAGCTGGATGAGTGGAGGGCTGGCGTTAACTGGTTTGGTTTGGCGTTTCCAGTACGAGTTAAACACCCTAGAGATCAATGTGTCGATGTAGAACTTGATTCTGGTTGGTCCACTTCAGCTTTAAACCCTTCGCGAAGTCTGAAGGACTGTTGAAATCCCGGGGGAAGACCGTCTATTAGCGACAGTCATGAGACAGGTCCAGTCCCAGACTGCCCAAGCGGGGCTTGCTGTCTCGGGCCTGGTTAGTATTAACCCGTGCTTTTCTGTTGTCATCCCTCTCGTATTTGACATGTTTGGCAGAGCCTATCACATACTTATCTTTAGACTTTAGCTCCATTGCGTATAGGGGAGCCCCGTAATTGGATTGTTTCACGCCTGGCCTAGGACTTCAGATCAGGTACTCGGCCGAAGTACACGACCCTTCTGGGTGGAGCACTCTGCCTCGGTAGTGAAAGGCAACTATGATATCATATTATTTATCATAAATTTATTTAACCTACAAAGCGCAGAGTATACGGGGTTAGCAAGCCTACTAACCTCTGGAAGGGCCTACTTCGTATAATATATGTAAGGGGTACCTAACACTTCGATCGGGGCGCACTCCGTGCTCAGTGTGCTCTGGTCCACTGCGCAAATTGGAATAGAGACCAAAAGTATCTCGTCATCTTGATGTGTTATAAACTATGTAGCATATCATTCGCAATAATTAGGAATAAAGACGCTAGTAATTACTACTAGTGTTAGTACTTATACTATAGAGTACAAGTACTTGTATGTAACATATGCACTAGTATTATGTTACAGTACCATCGGAGTATCAGGTAGTTTAGGACTAGGGACTAGTGAAGTGTGGGGGACCACCAGCATGTACAATTAATAATACAATGATCCAAAACACTCATCATCAGATGAATTAAAACATTGATACAAGCATATAACCATAGTAGTAAATACTCTGTATTATGTACTGTATGTACATGATACGACATCGATGTCTCAACAATTATGGGCTCTGACGTGTCAACCATTTCAATCTCGACTCTTAATTATCGCCTTCTAACCGTGCCAGAGCCCTCGATAAATGGTTCTGATTTGGAGTCAAAAGGGCTCTTTCGCATCGTATACGATACGTCTAAAGTACGGTAGGTATGACTCACATCTGATGTTATTGTTCGACATGATGATCATGTGCACAATGCATAATACCCATTGGGCAATTGCGAATGTGGATGAGAAATAGTATCCTGTTGGCCTTTTCAGTTATTATGATAATTTATTAGATAGGTCGCACGGTCTGTGCCCTAATTACTTTGGTGCTCACCTAGCACAGCATTAGGGCCATGACAGGGTCAGCCAGTGGCCCAGTGTAGGTCCAGCTTTGGGAATGGGTTGCTTATAACCAGGAGTCACTGAAATTCTCAATTGGTCCGAAGGAGAGAAAGAGGGATCATAAAACAATGACTGAACTCTCAGTATTTCGGCAGGTATTTTCTATGCACATGCTCTCAAAGTCAAGTACTCTATATAGAATATAGGAAATTACTAATTATTATTATCATCAGCAAAGCTATACCATTTCCCCTTCCTCTCGTTGCTTGGTGACGAAACTACGAAAGATTAGCACCAAAAGGCTACCTTTAAATGACGTGCATTAGTTCTCCATTTTCCTACTATAAGTGGTTTCTTACCATAAAGTTAAGCCGTTGGCTTATCGCAAGATCATGTCTCATATATATATGCCTTTAGCGGCAGATTCTAGCCATTCATGACTCGACTGGACTGCATCAACTATATAGTACTTCCTTATGGGATAAAATGTCCGATGATCATTATTGAGTTCTGCTGACATTGGATTTCATGCATGTCATTGAGAAATGCCAATTATGAAACAAAAGGAGGCTTAACTATGTACATACAATATGTAGGTGGAACGCTTTCCTCGCCTGCGTAACACACCTGCATCGTGCTTAAAATGGAGGCCCTGAACATCTATCGAAGATCCCATACTTGAGAGCGAGCTGCTCCCTCGAGGTTCGAGTTAATTTGCTAGAGAGCTTATCGCAACTGCAGGTCAGCTCTACCTACTGAGCCATCTCCAAGGTTCCCACTATTACTTCAACACCCATACCCAGCGTGATGGTATTATACCCCTGGCTAATTTTCAAACGACTTACTACTATGATGCTTTTCCATGGCATCATAGACTGACTAGAAGTGAAAGTTCACATAAGTCGAATCACCATAGATTTCAAATTGTCGATATGTGGCTTATATATATATAGTGTTTCCCAAGTCCTTCGTATAGTGTAGCCCGCTTCTAACGCCCACTAGATTTCCCATGTTTGAAGGTAGGACTATCTGAGCCAGATGTACTTGCAAGGATGACCGATACCATATAGATGGAAAGATGCTACTTTACGGGTTGGTGACGAAATCCGGGCTTTGTGGCCTGGGGAAAAGGCAAGATCGCAGAGCATTGGACAGTCATCGGCTGACTAATCGATCAAAAGAGTACCATCTTCATAAATTTGGGTTACCAAACAAAGCTGGCGGTTATCATATCCGCGAAGCTGTCTCCGCGAAGTTTCTGTGGCAGAGATCGAATGTATGATCAGAGCGCCGCGTCATAAGTTACAGGGCAAGACAGGCAGTCTGGCCGCAGACTTTGAAACTGCCTAGTCATTAACCAAGCCCTCAATTACAACCAGAAAGACATGATTATTCAGGAAAGGTCAACCCTCGGATAACCGCCGTGAGTATGCAGGTAACCGCTTCATGCTACTGCTACCCTTAACGAATCAAGTTCCCAGACCCGTAAATATTCTGTGCCGCAAAAGCCAGGATTAGCTTCCCTCAGACAAGACTTGACTGCGTTTAAATAAGTACCTAACATTCATATGATTTTCCTTGTCACGGTGTTGCGGACTCTTGAAAATACCGTACGGGTGTCGATATCCACCGCAACTTATCTCACAAACTCGCGGCTTTACTTGACTAGATTGCAGTGACGGACAACCTGACTAAAAGCAATTGTCAAGATAACGTATATCCCTTCGACCCTGCCATCTTAAGCTTGCTAACAATAGATAGCTTCTGCGTGCAGAGGCCCACAACAGTCATTATTCTGATTTTCTTCGGTTTTGAAAACGGATAATTGAACTTGAAGCCAATGTCCCTGTTGGGAATTAATCTGTTAGGGTTGCGGGCAGGTAAAAACCCAGAGTGATCAACATTGGCAGTAATAGACCAAATTAGCAACCTCCGGAGTGTTTGTGCCCCTGGATGGCCTCACTCTTACATCTTCCTATTTGAGCGGTACGGATATTCGCATCTCCAAGGCGAATTCCACAAAAGCATCTTAGGCCTGAAGCCCGGAGAATGCAACGGTAGTCTACGGCTGCCCTGCGGTATGCATGGCAGTCCTTTTTGTATGCGTAAAGGGTACATACATTAGGTATGCGAAGTCCTAGTCATGTATGTCCACAGGGCAAAGAGAGCGCAAATACCAATAACATTAACCTTATAAACCTCGGTCCGCTACTATTATGTACTTCCCTGTGCATTGCCAGGCGCCATTTCCGCTATCGCGCATGAATTAGCTTGCTAACTAACTGCAACCACCTAGCATTGGACACCGATCAGCTTCCTTTCTGGGAGATGCTATCGCCCGCGCAGAGGATGTGGGTATGTGGGATAGGCATTGGCGCCAGAGGCAACTGGGCCATGTTCATGCAGGGTGCATAGGTAAAGGTAATAATGTGACTATACAGTAGTATATACAGCCCATTCTTGGTGTATATACGGTATATACAAAATTGTATGGTATACTGTGTATACATGCCCATGAAAATTTGTTACTCTGGGCCATATGACATGATGACTAAACAGAAACACGTGATTACGAAAATGCGATGACTAAGCATTTCATATAAGTACAAGCCCTTGTGTATATATACTTGTATATTAATACCGTATGGCCTGGACTCCTGAAGTAGGTAAAGGAAGGACTTACGGACCTGACGTTAAGTACAGACGATGTGATGTCCAGTAGCATACGTTCCCTTCGCCGTGCAGGAGAAGTTGTCTAGCCGTTGATAGCAGCTGCAAATTTGCCGTGATGCTATACGACGCGTGAGGTGATTAGTATATGGAATAATTGAAACGAGATGAAGTCTCTATGCGCGACAAAATAGAGCAACTTATACACTTTGAATAAGGTATGGTTATGCTATATATCCTAGACGACAAGGTATCTATTGATTCCTTTAGCACGGCTTAGTAGTATCTGGTTATGTCCTACTAACAATACGGTACATACGGTGATAATTACACCGCTAGCTACTAGTGTACTTTAAGAGATACTAAATATCCCACGATCTTATCCGCATTTCAGCTAAGAATCAAGTTTTTCGAATCTAGGCACATAGAAGATGTAATTATCCGTTAGTTGTAGCAGTATGCAATAAAATACATTTATTATCGCCACACTGTCTTTTTCTCACCGGCACCAATTTCCCTAAAAATAACTCCCAAGATTTCGATTCATAAATTGGGGTGAATCTGAGATCCAGCACAACCGGCTTTCATTGATGTCTATGTACTCATATCGGAGTGTATGTCATGTGCTAACTGCATGAATGACGCCTCTGCCGGTCAATAATCGAGTGAGAAGATTCACAATGTTCAAGATTAATGGTTCATGATTTATCCAAGTGTCACATGAATCAACTTCTACTATCATAGAATCTTTTCTTCTCTATTTGTACGTCTAACAAGTATGTAATTACAAAGCAGCCCCAATACCCAAGCTGTTAGTAACTGTTCCTCACATTTAAAACCGTCTCGCTTGTCTACTATTTATTGTGGTGTTATAGTACTACTAATATCCGAGACTCTAGGCGAAATAAAATGCTAGCCTGTCACATATAACATAATTGTTTTTAGGTGAATTCTATGTATGAACAAAGGGCTAATCACCTGTCCGTATATCTTCAGACAATTTCATATATTGGCCCTACAGATCTTGGGTGTGTTCGAGCTTTGCTTGAGCCTGTCAGGTATTTTCCGTATCTATCATTTCATTCACGTACAGAAAGAAAACAAGAAAACTTCACCATTTAGATTCGAGTTATTGAGTTGTTAATCAGGAAGTAGGTATTATTCTGATCAGTGTGATGGTTGGTCAAGCATGTTGAAATGCCTTTTTAGATACTCAATAACTGATTCTCCAGTTGCTGGGCAGCAGATACGCAATCTTTGCTCCGTGCCAGTGTCGAGTGCGTGGATGCATATGTATAATAATAATGTGATGCATGCATAATGATTCTCCAGTTAACGAACCGGCCTAGTTCCGTCATATTACTAGTAGACTTTACCTAATGAAATATCATAAATAATTTACATGTATGTATGCATTGGCGTGTGAGACCCAGGAAACCGTAACCGATTCTAGTATTAGTAATGTACACCGGCGGGTCCCTAGACCCTCCCTTGTTGGTTTGCTGGCTTCGCGAAGCGATCGACTTTTCCGCTGAAGGTGACATTATTATTTGGTATTATGTAACTAGTCTTCGCTTAAGTAACTAATAACTAGTCTTCGCTTAGGGTACTAATAACTAGTTAATTGCCCGAAAAAGCTAGCTTCTTTCGAGTCCCTGCAGGACAAGTCACGCCACCCAGGGCTAGAGTTTAACTACGTAAGGTACTTGATAATGATGTAGCATCGTGTTAGCGTGCCGAGTGTGCACTCCCCAACCTAACCTTCGTTGAATTGTAACGATCGAACCTTTTTTTCTTTTTGAAAAAAATATGATAGAACACTTATTATTATCTGAGTTAACGCATATCTAGCTCCTACCGGTTCTCCACTTTCGACCGAAATGCATGGCTTGGTTTATCGATTCTGGATAACTGGAGAATGAAGAGGTGTTATACGAGACCTTCGCTCAACACAGGTCAGTACGTTTTTTGGTATGTGGATAGAGCAAGTCAACGGGCTCGCAATATTAACCTCTTTACGAAATTTTGCATCTTAGGGCCATGTTTTATGTGAAGTGTTCGATTATAATTTATTTTGTGGTGATGATAATGCTGATGGGATATTAATATTCGGGGCCATGTTATTCGTGAGCTTAAAGGCATTATCTTGGTCGATCTACCGTTTTCGATTGGTTCAGAGATTATGAAATTAATACGATTTGCAGTGGACATTATACACTGAAGTATAATTTATCTAGCCTTTGGTTTGTCCTTGTCCCATCTGCCCTAGTCATGCTCTAGACCTGCCTCTGCATAATCTTCTCTTCTATCTCAAAGGGGGTTTTGGATTCCACCGGGAACATCATTAAATCACTGAATACGATCGAGAAAATGTAACTCTAACTGCTCGCTTATTATCCTGCTTTTTTCTATACACATGAAGCTGAAGTCCCTTTCAGAACCTACATTGCCACTCCGGTCCCTGATGGATAGCTTCAACCGATTTCCTTCATGATTGAACTGAGCTCTAATACTGGCTACCAGTCAAATGCTTACTCTGGTATTCTGAGATATGTATCGCCCTGGAGACCTGTACTTTCGTTTCTCTTACTGGCAGTGATCGCTTCGGCACGCAACGGCTCCATCAAGATTCTATGGTGACTGTACGCCGTTTTGGTCGCCTTGCGCCCTTGGGCCTTTGTTACCTACCCCACAAACCCCGACTAGGGTCGGATCGCTTACGAATCGTTGACGAACGGTATGTCAATGCAAAATTGGTGTAATTTTCTTAATTTACTTTCGCCTAATTCTCATTTAAAGCCGAATGAACTTGAAATGCTAAGAGAGTTTCATCATGATCATCATCTTCGATGAGCATGTTGCCAATCTCTATTCCTGCCTATCTGTTTTGTTAATGTCGGTTGGTGATGTAGACTGGCTATAAGCGATTTGGCTTGAATCCGAGCATTTGCCTGGTGTTCGTTCACCGGAGTGAAAATCATCCAATAGCTCATATTATTCATCACCCTGCGGAGCATGTGTTATTGCAAATTTACCGCATAAATATCCTATCATCCTTCTCAGAGTGCTTTAAAGCCTTATATTCTAAGCTCCATTTCGACCTAATTCAAATGGCTTGTACCTATGATGAGGACCAATGGGCAATGCACTTTCTCTATAACAAGATTTCGCATCCATTACTTCACTTCCAAGAATAATAACACAAGAAACGTCATGAAAGACTTCACCGCCTTTGTTAACCGCCAATACGTACTGACGGATTGAAGTTTTGGAAGAAGAGATCGGGAACCGAACTGCGCGAAGAATATTTCATTTGAGGCTTCTACTCCTTGCACACAGGCATGGATCGGCCATGTGGGACGTTCTAGGGGGCGATCATAAGGAAAACACAAGCTATGATGATAAAAGCTAATTACCTAAAGATCTTTAACCAGCCTACACCACCAACCATCCACTAACAAAACAATTTGGCAAGGTTGACGCCATTGAACTCCGGGGTCGCGGTCTTCCTTGCGCCCGCATACTGTTCTTCCCAAATAATGACAATCAATTCGACACCCCTGAAAGAGATTATCTCCACCATGTTTCTTAATCATATCAAGGGTTCCGAATTCTACGATACCGCCGCCGAGTCTAGATCCATCAACACTCTGATGCCAATAATAGAGGCTGTTCTATGAAAGAACTGCTAGAATGGTTCTCTACACCCTGGCTGCCTCGTAGGAGCTCCTACGAGGTGGAAGACTGTTTTCTACCCCTGCTCTGCTAATTTTATGATCCTATGTTCCCGGCGCATCCGGAGCCTAGTACAGAACCACTCCGTTCCATGATATCTACGCCATCCACTACACGTCGAAAAAGATGGTTAGGAGCACCACTCTCACCCTATTCCCAGGTCCCCGATAGAGATGCTGGATATGTTTCCACCCCCGCAAACCTCAATATTTATAATATAATAATAAATTGCTACACCGATCGGCCTCTTGGCCACCCGGTCCATCTATCTATGTCTTATATACACCCTCTATG
>JAHQZX020005414.1:0-64564 GCA_019804575.2 Pseudotulostoma volvatum
TAGGTTTAGTTGTGGCTAGTTGAAAGTTGAACAGCGGGTTGAACAGCGCTAAGTGCGACAACTAAACCTCTCTATTATTAACAACTACACGTGCGTCAACGAAGGCCCTAGCATGTCAGAGTAGTAACTACTAGTTTAACTATTACTAGCTAGTTCGGAACTAGGTAGTTCGTCTAGCCATGTCTGGCTATACTGCTATAGTGGCGGAACTCCGTTCCCGAACATACCATTTTCAAAATTCATTGCCTCGACCACACCACATGGGATCGTAGAGTTATGAATACTAGGTTATGGAGTATTAACTATTATTAAACATAATGTTCTCAAATAGTTGAAATTCCTACTGCCGAAGGAGCCTATGGCGTTTGAAAAAGGGCAACCCTTAGGCACATGAGACAACTGGGTACCTTACCTAAATAGGAAAGGACTCACATTGACTAATCCTAATTTAGATTATACTAACCCCAATATAGTTTCATGTAAGTAAACCATGTGATTGATGATGAATGACGACACGAACATTAATACTTACAGAACTCAATGTAAGTGTCGAAGTGCCATACGCCACTCTTTGCCGATACAACTCCATTAAGTACATACAGCTATTATAGTTGCCTAAAGGTCGTTGGGTTTTTAACATTGGCCAACGCCGTAGGAGGGTATCGCTTCGGCTTCATCGTCTCACCCGAGTTAAACTCGACCTTGTAGGGTAACATTTCTTTCATAGTCTAAATAAATTCCTTGCGATATTCTACCACGTCTTCTCGCTGATGCCCATCAAGAAATACGCCCTCCTTGACACCCTTCCAAGCGAACCCAAACTTTTGCAGCCATCAACGTCCTGTTCTCGACGTTATTCCCATCCTCTTAGACCTTGGCGTGTTGCCTATTGGCTTAATTAAGCCTGTGACTTCATTGACCGATGTGTCGATATCATGACGATATTCTCCAAGAAGGCCTTTAATGAATTGGGCAAGCTTATGTGAATTAAGCGCTAGATGCCATTAGTCTTGAAGTCATCATATTAATATGCCATTTCATATAGACTGTTTGATGCAATCCATCGAAGGTATAGTCGTAATTTTTTCGGACGAATTGCTTACTATGGCACCAGAACCGTTCAATATGATTCAGCTCCGGGTGATATTTCGGATAAAACATCACAAGGGGTGCCAGATTGACCTTGGAGCCTTTCTTCCAGTTCAACCCGCAGATGTCTTCTCTGTTTGGATGCTTTTGGCATTGCTGTAGTAGTAAAGGACAATAATAAAACAAAAGCGAGTAAGTAGATAAGCTGTATGTACTGTACTTACTATGATAGTAAGTTCAGGGAATCAATGTACATACAGTAGCTTGTGTGTCAAGACATGCGCAGGATATGCTTACTAATAGCAGTATTACTAATACATTACTAATCAATCTGAAGTGGGCAGGGAATGCCACCATATGGACATACCGGGGGCATATGACCATGTGATGAAGAGGAAACTTGTGCAGCATCATAGGATGGGTGGAGAGCTTCATGTCTGCCAGGAACACAACGCTAGTGTTCGACGGGCAGGAATCACCCCTTGCTACGGGCATCCCACAGGGCTCGCCGATCTCACCGATCCTTTTCCTACTGGGTGGATGGATGGATGGACCGGCTGGACAAGAGAACCAGACCGAAGATAGGACCGAAGATAGGACCGTAGCCAAGCGCAAGAGGGAGGTTGGTCAAAGCCTCCTTACAAAAGAGGTGGGAAGAGAGATGGAGAGCCAGCCCCCATAGCCCTTCCCGCAACCCTCAAGCAAAGAGGTCCTGAGGCTGCACGAGGGCCTTCACAAGGCTAAAGCTCCATATACACTCAGGTGTGCACGGGAAAGATTAGCCTTGCCGACTTCCTACACAGGGTGGGAGTGCCAGAGGTGACGAGCACGGTGTGTCCTTGCGGGAGACCCCGAGGCACGTCACCATCCACTGTCCCAGGTACCAAGGGACACGAATGAACGGCAGGCTAGACTTTCGGCAACTGCTAATCGAGCAGGCTGGGGTCAAAAGACTGGTGAGGTGATGGTTGAGGAGTAGTAGGCTTGCGAACGAGCCGATCGGGTGACAGAGCTAAGCGTTGGCTTGGCTGATGGTAGAAGGGACACCGGAAACCCAAGAGCGGGGCCTATAGAGGGATGTATATAACCAGTGGCCAAGAGGCCGATCGGAGTAACAATTTATTACCTTCTTATTTTGATATTTTTGTTTGTTTTTTTTTTTTGATATGGATCCCGCCAAGCCTGCTCACTGCTTTGGTTGCAGCTAAGTCCCGCTAAAAAGTACGTAATTATACCTAAGCTTGTGATGGTAGAAGGGATATTAGAAACCTAAGAGCGAAGCCTATAGAGTTGTATATAAGACATAGGTAGATGGACCGGGTGGCCAAGAGGCCGATCGGAGTAGCAATTTATTATTATTATTATTATACCTAAGCTTGTCTCCAAATCGCGAGCGTAGCGAGCGACCAGAACGCTTGTGTAGCTACGTTCATATTATTACTACCTATTGCTCTACCGTGGTGGCGGACACTCAGAAGCATAGCAAAAGTACACTCACCAAGGCGCCTTTTTCAATGCAACGCAACACCACACCATTACATGTAAATTGGTTTTAGAGACGATAGAACTGATAACTACTTTGAAAATAATATATTATAAGGCTAACTTATAAAAAAATAGATTGAAAAGCCATACGTGGGAAGGTCCTATGCAGCCTTTCGGCTGCTTACAGACGTTCTCAATGGTAACGCTGCGGCTATTGATACCCTTGAAGGCGAAAAGTCTTTCCGTTGCAGAATGTCTCTTAATTAATGCAACAAAAACTACACGAAAAAAGGGTAAGTTATATGATCACCGAAGGCATATTCTGCCCACTAAACTGATACGGAAATGTGTATGGTGAATTACACTGCCACGTGATACCAAGTTGTTACCATTGTATTTGGGGATAATACTGATACCCCTTTGTTTATTCCATACACCGCTTTGGCCTTCGGCCATCCGGTCCACCTAGACACCCAAAAACGGAGGAGGGACATTCATTTATAATTAGTAATCCAGATCATACACCATCATTACATGTAATGGTAATAATACAACTCGGATATTTTACGCTAGCGTGACCACTATGCCACCTCTACTTAGAGACGGAATGGTATGGTATATCAATGGACGAAGTTGTTGTGCAGTAAATATATAACGAGGTGGACCCGGTAACGAGTAATTAATAAAATCCCCAAAGTCATTTAAAGGGTAAGTTATTGGAGGAACCAAATTGTGGCCAAGTGAGAAGGAATTTCACCTTGAATGCCCTGAGCTATATTGTGAGAAATGCCGGGAGAGACAGTAATGCAAAGAATGTATTAAGGATAGAAGATGTGACTCTTACCGATAAAAAGGGATCATAGTGACAACCGTCACTACACGCAGAAACAAATCTGCAACAATTGTGTTCGTCGGAAAGATTCCTGCCAATGCGTTCAAGAGAAGAAACCCTGCGCATATTGTGAGAGGAGGCAGAAAAAAGGCCGCGAGAAGTGCGACAAAGTGCGGTCCAAGTGGTAAGTTTATCTTTTTTTTACCATCTTCTGCCCTTAATACATTCTTTGTATTGTTGTCTCTCCCGGCATTCTCCGCAACGTCACTTGGCCATAATTTTCGTTCCTCCAATAACTTACCCTTCAGATGCCTTTGGGGATTTTATTACAATTGCTCATTACCGGGTCCACCTTGTGTTGTTATAGCATTTGCTCACAACAACTCTCCATCTCTAAGTAGAGGTGGAATAGTGGTCACGCTAGCGTAAAATATCCTAGTTGTATTATTACCATTACATGTAAGTACTGTGTATGATATGGATTACTAATCAAAAATGAATGCCCCCTCGGTTTTTGACCATATTCCCCCTAGACTGCTGTGCTCATCGCCTTCTTTCCTTGAAGCCTGATTTTTTGTCACAGAAGGGTGAAATTGAGGAGGTACTTGGAGGAAAGCCTTACTGTCATCGTATCCTCTTCTATCCAAAGTTTCATTGTGGGTTGAATCACATTGAATACTCTTTCTTGGTGCCACTCCAAACGCCATGCAAGAGCCAGCTGCGATTTTGCTACCAAGGGATTGCGGAGTAATGTGCCTATATTATTAGCATTTATATGTAGTAAAACTATCTAACGGCTGTCCGAAAAGATAGCGTACGGATCGGAGAAGGCGTAAGTGCCTCGGTGATAGGCATGTGTGGGGAGCGGATGATGAGGTATTGTTGGTGTATGTAATCAATATCAAAAAACAAGGGGTTGTGTGTATCTTACCATACACATGTTCATATTTTTTATCGGCAAAATGTATACCGCCTTATGACCGCCTTCTTAAAACGGTAAAGCGTGCGTGAGGGACATGTTTGAAAAAGTGTCCTTTTTTCAAACGAGCCCCTAGGTCCCCCTGATGATTTTTTAATATATCTTTCTATGAATTTATTCAATCATCTATAGAGTGACTGTCTCTGATTTTGTTTTCATGTGGTGGTGTGGCGTTGCGTAGCTTTGAAAATGGTGGCCTTTTTGGGTGCACTTTTGTATTGGATTTGAATGTCCGCCACCATAGTTACATGGCGGGAAACCGTGTAAGATCCTTCATGGATACTTACCGGGTGAAAAACCCCCATTATTGTAGTGGCTCCCCTTTGTTGGATTACATCAAGGATACAGTAAGTACTTTCCATACTTTAAGGATTGCATTGGTGCAATTGATAGTAGCCACATTCCGGTATCTCCTCATGCAAATGAACGGATACCATCTCGAAATCGGAAGGGATTTCTTTCTCGGAATGTCCTTGCAGCGTGTGGCTTCGATTCCAAGGTTATCATAGTTTTGTCTAGGTGGGGAGAGTAGCGGACTCGAGGAGCTATGGCTAAAAGGTCGTCGGGTCGGGTGATATTCCAGAAGGAAGATTTCTTCTGGGAGACACGGGCTTTGCGAATTATGATAACTGCCTTGCGCCTTTTCGAGGCGTCAGAGATCACGTTATGGAAGAGTGGGCGTCAGGAAAATAGGAGGCCATAAAATAAAGTAAAACTTTTCAACCCGCATCATTGAAAACTGCGCAGTGTAACTGAACGGTCTTATTTCGGAATTATCAGGCTGTGATTTAAATCCTAACACTGTCAAGGCCATTTAAAATGGAGGCTTAAGCCCGGATTGTCCCTGCCCTTTGCGTTCTGTACAGAATTCTAGCCACTATCAAGGAGATTATGATGGATCTAGAATTGCAAGTGGAGGACTCGGAGTATACCGATTTAGCAATCGGATACCGAGGGCATGTAATTACCGTCCAGGAGTCACAAATTAAAGAGCAAGTGAAAGCAGGGATAGGATTGAAACAGCCATGTAGAGTGATTACCTAGCTGGGAAAATACAAATTTATTTATCATTGATCTTCGGATTAATCAATAAAATAGTCCGCGTTTCCACTTGCTTTAAGAACATGATCCTCAAGTTTTCCTTAAAGTTAAGTATATGTATCATGGCAAGCGCAGTATCAGCCATGAACTGCTCAACTGCCTAGCCTCCATCAGGCAAGACTCTGTTCTCTCTGTTCTTACACTTAGGCTTGAGCCCCGTAATCGATTGTGCCCGTTATTATAATCTTCTGAGATTCCCTCGTCGCTTCTGCCATCGCCGTAATACCTTCGATCATCTTCTCCATGTATTCTGACACCTTTTTCGCTTTGGGGCTGGACCTGACTTGCAAGCTTGGTTTGCTCCTGTCTTGAAAACTTTCTGACTATCTGGTCCAACATCATCAGAAAACTGTGGTGTTGAGATATTTGACGAGGGCGTGGACCCGGAATCTTCACCGCCGTTGACATCATTACCTTCAGCATCCCCACCTCCGAGAAAGGAGTGCCTTCCGGTAGCCAAAGATTCTCCGAGGCTTATAAGAAGGTTGTCAAATCACTGGAACGGGTTGGTGCGCTATTTCATTTTATCAGGGTGCGTCTTATTGTTGTTATTATAAACACATGGTAATCTATTGATTAGTTACATTGAACCCGAGGCTTGGAAGGAAATTAAATAGTAGTATTATGATACACACCTTGGCCATTTCGTCCCAAACCTTAGTTGTATCTAAGTATCGGGTTTTGCTGGAGGGAGGCCGTAATCTTCTGTGCACATATGATCTGTGGGATAAAATCTTCTGTTTTTTTCTATCTAAGGGTTTAAATAGGTATTGATGTCTTTCCTGGCTCTTATATACAAACTAGGAAATTGCTTTCCTAACCAATGAATCATTAATAATGACATTATGGACAACCCAAGGGAGGCGAGAGCTGAATCATGAGGCAAAACGCTTCTCATCTTAGTGTTGTAGCTAAATCCGAAATCAATGTAACTTGCAACTGGATCCATCCCGTCTCAGCCACTACGAGCCACAGGTGGCGGTGTACTTATCCTGACAGGTTCCGCCCCCTCTTATTTGTTGGTACACCCCAGTATTTGTTGCTGCGCTGGACCGCACGATTCCTATGATGGCGGAACTCCGTTTCCTGCCCACATACCACAAGAAAAAGTCACCATTTTCAAAATTCATTACCTCAACCACACCACACGGGATCACAGAGCTATAAACACTAGGTTATAGCGCATTGATTATTATTAAACATAATGTTCTCAAATAGTTGAAATTCCTGCTGCCGGAGGAGCCTATGGCGTTCGAAAAAAGGCAACTTGTTAGGCACATGAGGCAACTGGGTACTTTGCCTAAATAGGAAATGACCCATATTGACTAATCTTAATTTGGATTGCACTAACCCCAATATAGTTTCATGCAAGTAAATCACGTGATTGATGACAAATGATGACGTGACTTCTTTTATATCTGCGATAACAATATCGACCTGTAAGGGAGGGGCGCAGCAACAAATACTGGGGGCGTAGCAGCAGATAAGACCATCAAAACCCTTTAAATAATGAAAAAAGGTATTACCAATACGGTCATGTGATCCCAACTAAATCGAGTAGGCTCAAAATTAAAGTGAGAGCTGTCACTCTCACTCCGTTTGCGAGTGGAGTGCGAAGCCCGCACTCGTGAGGCCTTTATTTAGGAATTTCGGTGAATTGGATACCTATCCGGCTGGCGAATGCAGAAGAATTCGGTCAGTCGGATTATTAATTATTATTCTGCCCTTTGATTCCACCTCATTTACCATACGGGACTAGCTATTATTGGGTGTGATGTGCATGGGATACTGTAGTGGTATCCCATGCATCTTCGGCATGCGATAATGTAGTGGTATCCCATACATCTTCGGCAAGTAAGGGGGGGCTAATACCCCATGTAGACTAGAGATTACTAGTGTGTTAAATAGATCCCAAGGAGAATTTACTAGCCGCCGTCGACTATGTAGTCAACTCAAATCAATGCTCTGCGCACTAAAGGCGATTGGAAGGAGAGAGGAAAATGCACCGAGAACACAAGCTGCGGAGAAACTGATATGATAACAACCCCCGTGGAACTCCAAATTGCTCGGGCCGAAACAACTTTTAGTTCCTGGATTTCACATATTTGCATGTAAACGTAATCCTGCGATATATAGATGCAGTCAGTAGCCCTCCACTCATGCAGCTATCAGAGCATTATTCGTATATGTACTGATCTTCAAGACTTGTAACGACATTCTTCCCAGAAAACTGGAGCATTTATGTGCCGCCTAAATTCCAATGCTTCCATCCCGTGATAGGGATCATGACAGGCACGGAGCGTTCGTCTTCCTCCTATGGATCACATACTATATGTCCATATCCTGACGGAGATATAGGTCCTGTAATAATAAGCCCAGTTCAAGGGTTCAGTAGGCTGAAGATCTCTTAGTTTCTCACGCATACTGTCATAGTACATACATGGTATGGTGCAACATTTATCGAGAGTCTCCACATAAGCTATATGCATGATGATATAAACTAACATTCCTTATCAATAAATCTGTCGTACTATGATATTTCCGGCAGCCAACGTCAATCATTATTATCGGTTCTACCGACTAAGAAGTGGAGGGTGGGTCGTTTAGAATGTGCCCGGAGGCATTGAATGCATAGATAGCTAATGTGAAGGGAAATATAGGATTCTGTGCCAATAAGATTGAAGCACCTGTTTGATTTGAATTCCGTAGCTGTAGCTTTACTTCGTACAGAGAGGCATGTATATAATTCGAGTTCCCCATCCTGAGCACATTCTGTATACCCACCTATAGATCACTATCTTTCATATGCGAGTTAAACATGGCTAGCATTACACCTATTGCAATCATTGGCATGGGATGCCGCCTACCCGGCGGTGCGAGCAGCCCAGAGAAGTTGTGGGATATGTTAATCAATGGCCAGAGTGGCTGGGGTGACGTGCCTATCGATAGATGGAATAAGGATGCATTCTATAATCCAAACAAAGAGGCCAAAGAATCAATCAACTCACGCAGCGGATATTTTTTGAAGGAAAATATCGCTGAATTCGACTCGAGATTCTTTAATATCATCGCACTAGAAGCCTCGACTATGGACCCTCAGCAGCGCATCCTGCTCGAGACCACGTGTGAGGCTTTAGAAAACGCCGGTATTCCTTTGGAGAGCATTAGAGGCTCGGATACGTCGGTTTACGTGGGAGTATTTGCCCGTGATTGGGACCGGATGGGATATAAAGACTTGCAACGCATTACGAAGGCTCACATCACTGGTGCTGGAGAAGCGGTGGTTTCGAATCGGATCTCGTACCTGCTGGATCTACGAGGAGCCTCCCTTACGATTGACACAGGCTGTGTATGTATGAACTATTCTGATTGCAAGAAAAGCCTCTGACAGATTTTTAGTCCGGCAGTGTCGTTGCCCTCCACCAAGCCTGCCAAAGCCTCCGTATCAAGGAGACAAACATGGCCATTGTTGGTGGTACACAGCTCTTGCTGCACCCAGATCAGTCTGTTCCAATGAGCTCTGTTGGGTAAGTCTATCAAAAACATGGACCGGACAAATCACTAACGCTTGGAGTTCCATGAAGAATGGTCAACCCCGACGGCCGATGCTATGTTTTCGACGCTCGTGGCTCCGGATACGCCCGGGGGGAAGGTGTGGGAACGGTTATCTTGAAGCGCTTAGACGACGCCATTGCTGATGGTGATCCGATTCATGCTATTATTCGGAATTCGGGCCTTAACCAAGACGGGAGAACTCTTGGTATTTCGCTTCCAAATCCAGAAGCACAAGCTGCGTTAATGGACTCAGTATATAAGGCTGCTGGCCTGGATACTGAGGAGACTGTTTATGTAGAAGCGCATGGAACAGTAAGCTATTCTGAATTATGCCAATCTACACATGGAGCCTAACAAAGATACCAGGGAACGCAAGCTGGTACGTCGTGTCTCCGGATGAACATGACCATTAGAAAAGCTCCATGAAATGTGATTTAAACTAATCGCGAACGTCCGTGTCTGTCTTTAGGTGACAAAGCCGAGATCTCATCCATATGGCAAGTGTTTTGTGCAGGGCTCGAGAGGAAGACCGATCTTTACGTTGGGTCGGTTAAATCGAACATCGGACACCTCGAGGCATCAAGTGGTATTGCTGGTCTGGTCAAGGTAGTGATGATCCTTAAAAAAGGGATGGTGCCACCTCACTTGGATCTCATCACCCCAAAGCCGTCTTTGAAATTAGACGAACGGCAGATCAAGGTTGGTCTTCACCTGCTGACACTGTTTGAGTGCTAAATCGGGACATCTAGATCCCTCTAGAGCCCATTTCGCTTGAACGGGCTCACGACAAACCATGGAGAGTATCTTTGAATAGTTTCGGCTATGGCGGTACGAATGCCCACGTCATTCTGGAATCGCCTCCAAATTCGCACAACAACATAAATGCCTCTGCCGGTGAGAGTCATGACCTTTGTCACAAACAGGGCATGCCTCATCTTATTACATTATCTGCGAATAGCAAAGCGTCGTTGTTGGGCAATATTCGCAACCTCCATTCTTGGGTGGATGCCAAAGCGGAAAACAATTTCCCTATGACTAGCTTGGCATACACTCTGGCCCTCCGCCGATCTATTTTTCCATGGAGATATAGCTTTGTGGCCACCAATCGTGAGGAGCTATTAACAAGTCTTGGTGAGAAAAGCCCTATCACGGCCAAGAGTTTATCAGCTCCATGTGTCACATTCATCTTCACTGGCCAGGGAGCGCAATGGTTTGGAATGGGACGAGAACTGATTCAGACCAAATCCCGGTTTGCAACATCTATTATTGGGTCGGACCGTATTCTGAAGAATCTCGGCTGTGAATGGAACCTCCAAGAGGAATTGCTGAGGGATGAGAAAACGTCCCGAGTTGGGAACAGCGAAATCTCCCAGCCACTTACCACTGCAATACAACTTGCTCTTGTAGACCTGCTCGACAGTTTAAGTGTCAAACCGGACAGCGTATGTGGTCACAGCTCTGGAGAAATAGCTGCCGCTTATGCCGCCGGCGCTCTCTCTCATGAGCTAGCAATGAAGATGTAAGTAACCCTCAAGAACTCCACAAATCTACCTTTGCCCCTGTATATCCTCGATTCTAATGAATATAAAGTGCGTATCAACGAGGAATATGCTCCGCAAGAGCGAAGTTCGTGAATGGCGCCAAGGGGGCAATGCTTGCCGTGGGCATGAGCGAGAAGGACATCTTGCCCTTGCTGATGGAACTTGACAGTGGAATCGTCACTGTAGCGTGCGTGAATAGTCCTGAGAGTATAACCATATCAGGGGATGAAGGAGCAATCGATCAGCTCATGGTTATTTTGGACAAGCTGGCCATCTTTAACAGGAAACTTTTAGTAGATACGGCTTACCACTCACATCATATGCAAGAGGTTGCCTCTCAGTACTTGGATTCGCTCGAAGGATCTACAGTTCAAGATCCTAAGCCGGGCATCGCTTTCTACTCATCGGTCACTGGATTGCGTAAAGTGACGGGCTTTGGACCCGACTATTGGGTCCAGAACCTTGTTTCCAAAGTTCGGTTTAGCGATGCACTCAAGTCCCTTGTAGAGGGCAGCGGCAGCGGGAAAAGCACGGTCGATTTGTATGTTGAAATCGGTCCTCACATGGCCTTATCAGGCCCCCTAAGGCAGACGATGTCGAAGCTCGACCTCCAAGGGCGCAGTTTCCATTATCAAGCCGCGTTGCTTAGACGCCGAGATGCTCTTCGGACTGTTCTGGAACTTGCTGGGCAGCTGCTCGACCGTGGATATCCAATCGACTTGCGATCCATTTTTTGCATCAATGGAGACAGCAAACCACCAGTGGTACTTGATGACCTGATCCCTTATGCTTGGGAGCACTCTACAAAGTTCTGGCATGAGTCGACCTTGAGTCGCAACCACCGCTTACGGCCATTCCCATATCATGATCTCCTTGGAGTGCTTGACACGACGGGTAATTATAGACAACCATACTGGAGATACCAAATTAATGTCAATGACCTTCCTTGGCTAAGAGGACATGTCATCGATGGTTTAATAATATTCCCTGCGACAGGATATCTTTGCATGGCCGTTGAGGGGATGAAGCAGATACAGCAGGTCCGAAAATCCACAGGGACGGTTACCGGATTTGTTTTAAGAGAGATATCTTTTCTAAAACCTATTGTTGTACCGGAACAGCGCCCAGACGGTCATACTCCGGAGGTTGATGTCTTACTCACGTTCAATAACTCGAGCAGCGTTGACAAAGGCACCTACGAGCGCTTCCACATTTTTGCCTTAGATGAGAACAATCACTGGTCTGAACATTGCTCGGGAAGGGTTGCTGTTCAGATCATGGCTGACTCTAATGAAGTTGAAGGATGCCGAGAGGTGAATCAATTAGCAGCCATGCAGCTCGAAAGACAGGCGCAGATAGAGTCTCGTTGCATCGAGGATGTTCTGCCATGCACTTTTTATGGTGGACTTAAATCGAGCGGTAATGATTTTGGGCCAGCCTTTTCTACCATTACGCAGCTCCGGTTCGGTGATTGCTGTGCGGTAGGGACAGTTAACATCCCGGACATTATGAGTTCCATGCCAGGTTCTTATATGCAGCCACATGTTATTCACCCAGCGACTTTGGATGCCACCCAACAGCTCATTGCCGGGCTGTTCAAACGACACTGCAGTGATATTTCTTTGATGCCTACCTACATTGAAGAGATGATAGTATCAGTGGATATCCCTAACACAGCAGGAGACCAGTTGAGAGTTGCAGCTGACTTCGCATCCCACAGTTCACGATTCGGGGTCGGAAACAGTTGCGTTTTCACTTGTCAAACTGTCCCCGCGCCTATCTTAACAATCCGAGGTCTGCAGCTACAGGGCATTGGAGAAGGACAGAGTGCCAGTACGGATGTCCCGTTTCACCGAAAGATGAGCTACAGAATCACCTGGGATAAAGATGTCGATTCATTAACCCTTCAACCGGACCATGGCCATCTTCGTTCGTCGAATTCACGATTGGCAAGTGGACAGCTTTTGAAGGTGGCCGAAACGATCTCAACGACCGATGCGCGGGTCACATTAAAAGACCGTGCCGCCGCCATATATTTGAATGATTTAGTGCGGATCGGAACAGGCAACTATTCACCGAGAGATAACTATGCTTGTCATTTCCTAAGTTGGGCAACACGGTTTCTTGAATCCGGGCAAGGAAAAGCGCTGTTGGAGGAAGCAGAAAGCATTGGGAAGGAGATAACATTGGTCAAATCTGCATTGTCGGGACTCGAAGGACGTCTCCTCTCTAGTATCGGTGCGAACCTCCTTCCTATACTAGCAGGAGAAGAGCATGCTTTGAACTTATTGCAAGAGGCTGTGGGGAATTACCATCAAACCGACACTTTCAAATCAGTGTGCACATCACTTACCGAGCTCATCAAGCTCCTGGCCTTTAAGAAGCCACGCATGAGAATCTTAGAGATCGTGGCGGGACAAGGGCACACGGCGTTCCCGCTGATCGAATCACTCTGTAGGAAGAGCGAAATTTTACTAGATCGATATGATATCACTGACCCTGATTCGGAAGCGCTTGGAGTTGCTCAGGCACGGGCCCACGATTGGGAGCATTGTATAGATATCAAAACCTTGGATATATCTGGAGATATACTAACGCAGGGGTTTGAAGAGTCATCATACGACCTTATAATTTCCTCTAGCCTCATATTTACAACTGGAAGTCACGACAAAGCACTTTCAAACATCAAGCGTTTACTGAGAAAAGACGGGCGGTTTTTACGGGTGGAGCTCTCTCGCGATCTTCCTGCGTTAAATACCATATTCGGGGCATTGTCAAGGTAACTAACTACCTTCTTTATGTAGATCCCGACGCGATGCTAATAATTACTAGGTGGTGGGCGTTCGAAAGTAACACCATATTCGGTAAATCATCAGCTAAGGCACAGTGGGAGTCAGCGCTTCAACAAAATTCATTCGAAAACATAGTATCTATAAGGGTGGAGCAAGGTGAAGCTCCCTCGAGAGCATTTCTAATTCTAGCAACTGCCACAGAACCAACTGCAGATGATTTGCGTCCGATTCCGAACATACAGCTCGTCCACAACTCTAGATCACATTCGGTACTCAATCTATTTTCAACCCTAGCCACCTCCCTTCCATGCTCAGAATCCGCGTGGGAATCAGTAATGATACAGCCCGAAGACACCTATATCATTTTGGATGATGTGGCAAATGCGCTGCTGCTTGATCCATCCCCAAACACATTCCAGAAACTAAAAGACTTTTTGATCACAGCTAAGAATGTCATGTGGATTAGTGTCCAGGAACGCTCCTCGGACTTCTTAAACCCTGTTAAGGGAATGGTTACTGGGCTAGCACGCGTGATTCGCCGTGAAAACGAAGGCATGCGGTTCATCACCTTGGACGTGCAGCAGGGTCTCATCGACGATACTTCTGATATCGTTAAAATAATTCTTTCTACTGCTGAAAACTGCTTTTGGCCTCGTACTGAGATAGCAAGATCCCAGGAAATGGAATATGTTATAAGAAGCAACGAACTTCTGATCCCTCGCATTGCGCCGGACACCAGGTTCAATACTTGGGTTGATCGCACATGTGGAAGTTCTCAGTTTGAAACCCATCGGTTCTTGCAGCGAGAGCGACCTCTCAAGCTTCGTGTTGAGACTCCGGGGCTGCTCAGTAGCCTATGTTTCGTGGATGACCCCCGACCCTCGATGCCAATCGCTGCCGACGAGCTTGAAATAGAGCCTCGCGCCTACGGAATCAACTTTAAAGATGTGTTTATCGCCCTAGGTCAGATGCCACCCACCACGGAAATGGTTGGCGAGCTTTCCGGCGTTGTCTCTGATGTCGGTTCTGCGCTATGCGACCGATTTCGAGTCGGAGATCGTGTTGTTGGAGTCGGCGCTCAACCATTTACTAACCGTGCCAGAGTGAAAGGAGATCTGTGCTGTCAATTGCCAAGCTCGCTCTCTTTTTCACAAGGGGCGTCAATCCCGGTGATTTTTCTCACTGCGTATCACAGCCTTATAGGGAAAGCCCAACTCCAAAAGGGCCAGTCAATACTGATACACGCTGCTTCAGGTGGTGTGGGCCAAGCGGCTATAAAATTGGCACAGTATATTGGAGCTGAAATATTTGCTACCGTGGGAAGTGTTGCTAAACGTCAATTGCTCGCAGAAAAGTACAACATCCCGGAAAGTCACATTTTCTCAACAAGGACTCGAACCTTCAAGCAGGGCATCCTTCGTCTCACACAGGGCCGAGGAGTAGACGTGGTGCTCAACTCATTATCCGGTGAATGGCTAAGTGAGAGTTGGGACTGTGTAGCTTCATTAGGAACCTTTGTCGAGATCGGCAAACGTGACATTTACCAGAAGAACCACATCAGCATGGTCCCATTTGATAAAGAAGTTACATTTGCATCAGTCGATCTCACCGTCCTGTTTAAAATCAGATCATCGCAATGTAGCCATATGCTCACGGAAATCATGGCTATGTTTGACTCTGGGGTCTTAGATGTCGTCCAGCCGATCAATACTGTGCCGATCTCGGAGATTGAGGCTGCATTCCGGTTGATATCAGCTCGGAAGCACACCGGGAAAGTGGTCTTGGAAGCGAATAGCGATACAATGGTCAAGGCAATATTAGCAAAACCACCTCCCCTGAAACTTGACGCGGAGGGGAGTTATGTTATCGCTGGCGGCCTCGGAGACCTTGGCCGGAAGATCTGTCATCTTTTGGCTGCTAATGGGGCCAAGAGTATCATAACATTGTCGAGAAGGACGTTAGATGTCGCATCGCGGGAGGCTTTTGAGAAGGAGCTTCGGGATATTGGCGCCGCAGTCCATATCATTCAATGTGACATCTCATCTCAAGCGAGTATGCAAGAAGCTGCTCTGCGCTGCAGTGAAGGCTTGCCACCAGTGAGAGGCGTTATCAATGCTGGGATGGTTCTTAGGGTACGTTAACTCTGGAATGATGGAACGATCTATGCTGACGTTGAATTAAGGATCAACTATTTGAGAACATGACCCTTGAGGACTACAGTGTTTCCTTGGGACCCAAGGTGCGCGGCACGATTAATCTTCATAATGCCTTTGCATCATCATCACTCGACTTCTTCATCCTGCTGTCATCTGTATCCTGTATCGTAGGAAAAACAGGTCAGCTGAACTATTCCGTTGGCAATGCGTTTCTAGATGCGTTCGCCCACTGTTATGAAAAGGCTGGTCACACGCAGTATATATCTCTCAACCTGGGGGCTATTGATGGATCCGAGGCAATCACATCTCTACCACTCCGTCAGCAAGAATTAATGCGTGAAGGGGCTGTTCTCATGCAATTTGAAGAACTGTTCAAGCTTTTAGAATATTCTATGGGCGATAGCGCACGCCGAGACGGATGTTCACAATCGATCCAAGGCTTTGACCGCGAATCTTTCGAAAATATTCAAGACGACTTTGCGCTAAATAATCCTATTTTTAGCCACTTGCCCTATCATGGTAGTTCAACTTCCTCACCAGCTGGTGCGGTCACAAGTGCTGTTGCTAGCGTTGAAAGTTTACTACGATCTGCAACCAGCATCGATCAAGTAACTCAAATAGTATCTGAAGCCATATCGGAGAAAATAACGCTCTTCTTAGATATTCCGAAAGAAGATGTCAATCTTGAGAAGCCATTTGTAGAGTTCGGGTTAGATTCCCTTATCTCTATTGAATTCAGAAATTGGATGGTTAGGACTTTCAGTGCCCGCATCCAGAGTTCTGAGATTATGGGTGCGTTGAGCATTCGGGGAATTGCAGGTATTATAGCTTCGAGGTCGACTTACGTAAACAAGGAGCTGCAAATCGAACCAAGCAAGGAAATCGAAACCAATGGTGTGGCTGCGCAGGAAGTGTTGCCAAATGTGGATGAAAATAGTCCTGTCTTGAAATGCTGCCGATATGCATCCCATGTGCCTCGACAACCACTGCCCAATTTTCACAGAACCTTGGAACAGCTCCTTGCCAATTTCCGGCCATTGGCTGCCTCTGAAGATGAGTTTCTGAGATTTCAAAGCAGTGTTCATGAGCTCCAAGCTCCAGATAGTCCCGCACTTGAAATCTACCAACGCCTTGCTAAGAAGGCAGTTGACCCTCAAGTTGGAAACTGGGTTGGGGATTGGATGGTCGAAGCACGGCACTTGAAGCGACGGGATTTGATCACGCCTTATAACAACTACCTCATTACATATCATAAATGCGAGGGTCTCTGGCAGGCGGAGACAGCAGCTATAATCGCTGCAACAGCGTTCATATTTAAACGGGAGGTTGAAGCAGATACTGTAGAGCCACACTGGCATTTTGGAACACCTTCATGTATGGATTCTTGGAAGTGGTTATTTGGCTCAGTCAGAGTGCCGCATCCCCAATGTGATCGGATGAAAAAATATGATGAGAGTAATTATTGTATAGTGCTACGGAGGGGCCATATCTTCAAGGTAGCACTACAAAATGGGGATGGAGCGCCGATTCCTCCCTCATCGCTAACGGCGACCTTTCAAGCTATTCTCAATCAAGTACAGGACCAAGGAAACTGGCTGGGCATTCTGACTACGGACGAGCGAGACTCTTGGGCCAAGGTATGATGGTATCACCCTGGAGGTTGTTTTTGCAATTGCTGACAGCTATGTGGCCAAGATTCGTGGAACCCTTTCTAGTATCACCGAAGCGAATTCTTTATGCCTAAAGACCATTGAGGCCGCAGCGTTCATTATCTGTCTCGATGACGGATCCCCTACTACCCCTTCTGCTCGTGTTAAACAATTCCATATTGGCGATGGGTTTAACCGATGGCACGACAAGTCCATCCAGTTCATTGTGAGCACCAATGGAGCGTGCGGAATACTGGTTGAACACACAATGCTTGATGGCCTTGCCGTGCACCGCTTGAATGAGCTGATCACACAGGCTTTCACACAACATCAACCGAATATTGCGCCAAAACCTGACACAATATCCATTGGTCCCAATCAAGCCCTAGAAGAGTATTCCTTCGAAATCCCCCAGGAAATAAGCCTGGACAGCCACCTAGATGTCCTCCGTCAACGCTATCTAAGCAATACATCAAAATATGGATACTGTTACCATGAAAGCACGCAAATCACCAAAGATTTTCTGATGGAACGGGGGTACCCAATCAAGGGCATTTTTGATCTAACATTCCGGTTAGCTGGTTATTTGCATTTCGGTTTGAATGTTGCCTCCTGGGAGTCTGTGTCGCTGGCGCACTTTCACCAGGGACGGACCGACAGAGTTCAAGTCGTCACCGATTCTGTCGCAGAATTCTGCTCTTCAGCAACAGATAACGAGATCTCCCCGCTACAACGTCGTAAAATGTTGCTTAATGCTGTCAAAGATTATCGTGTTCGCCTACAGCTAGCGTCTGCAGCACGGGGCCACTTCTGGTTCCTAGAAGCGCTAAAATATATGTGGCCGTGTGACAAGCAGCCGGCTTCTCTTTTCACAGATCCCCTCTGGCTAAGAGCGTCTCGATTTGATTTGACTACGGAACAAACAGATGGACTCGGCGCTGAAGTAACATATGTAGCGGATAATCCCACCGGGTTTTGGGTTTCATATTGTGCTGACAGCCATCGGTAAGTTTTGCTGATTTTTCAATCCATATATCTGGTCATATTTCAAGGTTCAGGCACTGACAAGCATTGGTAATCTGCAGTTTGCGATGCTCTATTGTTGGGCCGCCAGACGACGTTATGAAATTTCAGCGTTGCTTGGACACGGCAGCAGCAATGGTGAAGACGATTCTTGAATAGAGATGAAAGTCACTGTGAACTTGCCCACTCAAATGGTGTATTTATTTGGGACCTGGTATACCATTCCCCAGATATCTAAGCTTTCTCTCTTTAGAATACTGTTGATAGATAAGCAAATTATAATAATCCCGTGAATACCTGGAGCTAGCTGTTAAATCTACCTGCTTATTGGCCATTCAACAAATATACCTACAATTTAAACCGGTCTTACGCCCATACAGCTTTCTATTTCAACCTGAATGCATTAGCTATGTAAATGTTTTACCCGGTGGACTCGAGTCGGTAATATTCATAATTAAATGGCTTAACTCAGGCACACCTAGTTATAATAGTATAGCTAGCAGGCTATAACACCAATTGTACTGTGCATACATGTATGTATTGTCAGCGTTCCATGGGAATTGCATCAGTGCTCTGGGACCGAAGGGACACATAGGGCCCCTAGTTAAGGGACACACGGACCCCTGGTTATCAACATGTTATATATAGCAACTCAGTGGTAGGACAGCCGTGTAGCTAAAGTCCAATCTAATACCTTACTGAGAGAGTTCTTATCTTCATTTTATGATTCAGGGACCTGTCTGCTGACATGTATCATAGAACCAAGAACGAAGAACGAAGATACATACAACGAGCTGAGGGGCAGCACCCTTTCGGACACTGGAGTTCTGTTCTTAAATTCATTGATGGATGTACCACACTACCTAGTTCGAGTTATTACTATTGCCCAGTAAATAAATTTCGAGAAAGGGAGGTATTGATGAGGTCATAGAAGCCTCATCACGATATGTTGTTGTATTTTGTAGGGTCTATCTAGTCTCACCCTACACGATCTCCGTTACTTCGTAACTACATTCTCAGGCAACTCTCCTGCTTTGTGAGCAGATACATTGGCTTATTGGGGCGATCCCAATTCGGGTAGCCAGTGCAAGTGCACAATCAGTAATGACATCTTGAGTACCTAAGTAGTGTTATAACCCTTGTAGAATTTTACCCTAGAGGCAGCTCTAAAGCTCAAGGTACAACCTCAGCCGGGATAGTCTTGTGTGGCCCACAAGGGCTTTTGTCGTGTCATAACGTTAGGTAGCCACCGGAGATGCTGTCACTGCATCGATCTTCACGGTCTATCGCACCATATTCAGAGACATTAACCTGGGCAAGACTCAAAATAGGGTGATGTGATTGTCCTCTCGCCGTCTTGTTTACTATGATGTGATTCTAGGTAGTCGAATAAAAGGCAATTTAGTTTATTCTCATTATCGCAATTATCGAGTATTTCACTTCATGCTTTCATAGCAAAATCCTGAGTGGGGGTCCCTGGAGAGAAGGTGATACTCTGGCTTTGCCTGGCTGATTCCCTTGAAATCCCTATCTGCTCCCTTGATGCCTTGCGATGTTGATAAAAATTAAAGTGAGCTAGAGCATCTTTCTAGCAAATATATCTTGCCTAATCTCGCTGTCGATGGCTAACCAGGGGATGAAGCGTTGGTAACACTTTCTCCTCACTTAGCGGCCGCCCCGAAAAGGTTGGCGAAACGATGACAGTGGGCTACGCGCCCATAAGACCGATGAAAGAGCGGATGGAAAGGTCAAAGAGGGTAGGAAACTGGGAAGGGAAAGCAGCGCTATTGTTTGTCATAGCCGAAAAGGCTCTACATGGATTTAAATTTTGATTGAATGCTAATAATAAGTCTATATGGGAATTCCAGAGGGTATAGACCTAGATCCAAAGAAGTTTGTCATGGAGGGAGAGGTTAAAAATGGAAATGGCCGTCTCAGCCTTTATACAGCTGCAGAATCTGGAGGCACATTGAAACAGATGGCTAGGCTGTTCCTGGAGCAGCCCCTCCCACTAGTTCCATCTGGGGATAGTGCCCCGTAAGCTGCAAAATTTAATTTCTCTGCATCATCGGAATCAAGTTCCAACTCCCGCTGAACGAGTTTAGTCACGTTCTAGCGTCTGAACTCTTCAAATTTCATGGTAGGAACTCCTAATGACGATGGACAGTTAGTAGATGAGATAGATGATGAATGCTAATACAGTATTATGTGAAATTCAAATAGCTGACTTGTGTAAGACTAGACGATATACTATGTTTGGACGCTCGCCGAGCCGGGACGTGAAACCCCAGCCCTTTCTCAACGCTTTTATCATTCAACACAATGTATTTTTCAATTTCGCAATGTTTAGGTTTATTCTCTAGGATAACTTCTGGATATGCCTCCTTGAATGTTTTGGTTCCAACATGCTGGTAGCTATGTATCTGCGCAAGAAGTGAAACGCAATCCTAGAGCCATTGTTCCTGGCCTAGGGGAATCAACTTTCACCTTCAGTGAAGACTAGAGTACAGTTGAGGATGTGGAGGAATGGATCGAGTTCAACTATGAGACGCTCATCTTGCGATTTGATGATGATTTGAGGCGCCAAGTTTCCCAGTTCGGTGCCGCAAGCAAATGTGAAGGAGGTTATAACCAGATCTATGATGAACGTGGGTTATGCGGTCTTATATGCATGTCGATCATGGGTCCCGTTTCAGCAGTACTCGGTCCTTTATTCATCACGTCCGGTGGGGGAGTCTTGCAGAATTTAGGATGCTTCCCTGACTGGGCCCTGAGGCGCTAGACATGAGAGAAGACTGAACACGAATGGGAGGGCTAGAGCTCTTGCATTTGGTGACACCAAATTCAAATGGTCATCGGCTAGCTCCATCAATACTGTCCAGACTAGGGTGTATGATTCCTACGAAGATGCGCCAATGAGGGACAATGTCAGACTTTTCAAACAAGTCCAGTATTATGGCGCTGTTTACCGATGCCGATATTACTGAAAAGGAGCTTGTGGTTATGCAACTCCATTTAGCACCTGACCCGGTTCGAGCCTCTCCAAGACCTGTGCGCACCCGGCCACCACCCCCACCTCAGCAGGTGGTATCTTCTTCAGAAATCTCGAGTCAATGTACGGATATGTTAATTGATGAGACTCTCCTAAAGCCTCGTATTGGACTCACGGAATACAAGAGAATCCCTTGGAGTCCCGAAAGCAGCCTCACCATCAAATTGGCTCTTTATTGTCTTATTCGTCTAGCGGACGGGAATCGCAATGATCTCAGGGCCGAATATCCCCCACTAGTGTCTCCAGTGGGACCATCTCCCACTCAGAGCGTTTCGTGAATGTTAGGTTCGATGTCAAAGAACTAGCCATCAGAAAATCCACAGCCTGGTGAAGGCAAGGGCAGAGCAACGAACACAAGCGGTTCCCATGACCACAACGAGCATTGGCAGCCCATCAACTGGCATCCGAATAGAAAGCCAATACCATGATGTTAAAGTTGTTTGGAACCGGACCGGCACTGCGTACAATTATGCTTTGGGAGACCCTAAAGACACAAAGAATTGGATTATTCTAATGAGTCTCCAGGGAAGTAGAAGGAAATCGGGCCTCACATTATGAAATTCTCTGGACAACCGCCGTATTTACGCTCGGTCGCTCGGTGAAACCCACACACTCCTGAATTTTGAGCCACAAGATGCAGTCCCTGGCTCAATGGAACATAGTCGTTGTGTGTTTTTCATCCATCCAACACGGTTCTGTCAGACTCAAGGACACAGGATCTAGCAATTTGACAGTCCTAAGCAAGTCTTTCCTGGTTTTCCTTTTTCAAATGAAAACTCGCCTTTCTCTACTAGTATCAATAATGAGTAGAGAGTGCGTCCTGTATGTGGCTTTTCCTGCTTCCCAATACTTGGAGCTACTATCTTAGTTTTGCTGCTTCTGTAGCATTGTAATGCACGAAGCTATAATGGACTAGGCCGTAAAGTTGAGTATTAGTACACTCAATCAGCATCTCTATGACCTTTTGGTCGTAGCCCGTATAAAGGCCTAGCGGGTGCGCATTGCACTTTCCCATTTGGGTTTAATGCGAGTCACTCGTTGAGATATCATCTCTCAACACAGCAGCTCGCCTGTCTCTTTCTTCTTTCTTCTCTCTAGCTTAGTCTTTTCATTTCTACCTACCTACCTAATGAAATATTTTCCATCATTAGCTTGAGGTCCCTGACATCCTGCCTGTTCCCAGAAAATCGCCACGCCCAAAAATGTGCCCAGAACACCCAGATAATACATGAAGTAAGCAAGCTTGCCGTAGCTTGTCAATAAGTCCTTTTATCCTTCGGGCTCGACTCATGATTTGTCTTCAATGATATCATCCGACTTTGGCACTAAGCAAAGTATAAAGTGGGGTTTATCACGTATCTAGACCGTTTCAAACTGCACCTCACCATCAAAGGTAATTGATGCGAGCCGGTTTTTATCATTGCAGGAAATCGCCCAAACTGATTCATAATGATGCAAGAACTGGCCTCTGTGGATATGCCAGCATGGGCCGGACTTTGAACAAACTATTTCCAGGAAAGGAAAAACGGAATTTAAGGCGGGCATCGAGAAATCTAGCATAGTCAGTTGCGTATGTCTGAAAGGATTGTAGAAATTTTTGACAATCTGGGCAATTGCAGACTTTCAATATGACTAACTCCAGCAATTCCTCCTCTTTGTCCAGCGACTACCAGAGTGCATCACCAACAGTATTTTCTGAACTCGACTTAATAAGATGGGAACGGAAATCTCGGGAGTTGGCTCTAGTCATGATACTAGCGAGTTTAGCCTATTCCCTACCGTTGTTCAATCTGGATTCCGACACGCTTGCATTCACCCTCTGATATGCTTCTCAACGGCCAAGGTCTGCCAGAATTTACCCTGAAAGGCCACTTGGCAGAGAATGTATGCGACCCAGAGGAGTCATAATACTGTATCGTAAATGTCACCGGGGAGTCAAAAATGACAGTCCTTAACGTGGGTTACCACGCCACGAATTTTGGGAAATATATTCTTTCCTGGGCAGAACAGAATCGGTCAATGTGGCTATATGCCCGAGCCTCCCGGGCAAATCTATCAAACTCGTGTACCGCATCATCTATCATTCGTGGAATCTGGGATATCGACACCCTGACACGGTGAAGCTGCTCCATGGCCTGTTTCTTAGTATATTCGGGAAACTAAAATTTGATTAATTCAGGCAAAGCATACAATGAATGAATCAACTCACCGCTTTGCCTATATATTTTCTGCGTCCATTGCTTAGAAGCCAGAACACCTGTATATTGTTCCCATCTGTTCGTCCTGTTTTATCGACCAGGGTTCCCAGTATCCAATTTTCATCTTCTGGATAGAAAGGTCGGAACTTTTCTGCACCGTTTATTTCTTTAACGAACTCCGGGGGGTTGCGCCTAAGAAGAATAAATTAACCCAAGTGTCTTCTTCATCCGTGACAAGCATGGGCGGGTACTGTAATAGATTTACCATGGGGTGAGATCCTCTAAAGTTGGTGAAGAAGAATTCACTGTTTAACAACATCTTAAGAGATTTGGTGTTTACGTGAAAAGCTGTGCTTGCAGAAGCTTATATCATCACAAGCTCGGTTAGTTAAGCAAGTTAACTGTTAGATTGAATTGAGGTTTATTGTGTGACAACATATCTTTATTGTTTATTTGCATTACTCAATTATTACATCGTATACTTAATAGCCATCAAGGATATGTCGTATCATGGTTACATGGCATAGTGACGAGAAGAATAGGTATATCATGATTACCCGGCATAGTGACAAGAAGAATAAGCAGTAGTCACAGCCCCATCATAGATGTCCAGGGATACATGTATTTACTGATATACATTATTGCTGTTTCATGGAGAACACAGATTCTTCTTGAACAATTCAGAACAATTTAGATAACAGAAGTTCATCGCACTATCTGACAACTACCTGGCTAGGGATCAGGTAACCAGATTCAAACTTTAACCCTTAATCATTCCTCGCTCTCTACACAGCAGTGGGCCGGCCTACAATAACGCATCGATGACGGAGAGTATTCAAGTCTAAAGAGACTGCTATATTCCTAAATTAAGATAAGGTATCCTTGAAGTCACCACGCTGGTAAAGGCTTCAAGCGGCGATGTTGTGTGTGGATGCTGAGAGCTAGGGACTTGTCTTTGTAACTGATGGCATCCCTCCATCAATGAAACAGCCTTGTCGTTGTGGCCTTGGGTCTTGAATGTCATGCAAGATTGTGCATGGTAACCAGTGTGTCTGGATGCTCGTCTCCAAGCACCCTCTTTTTCATCTCCATTACTTGTACTTCCAGCTCTTCGGCCTCCCTCCACCGCCCTTGGTCCCACAACGTCGACGCTAGGTTAGCCATGCTAGTTAGCGTGTGTGGATGCCCCTCTCCAAGCACCCTCTTTCTCATCTCCATCACTTGTGCTCCCAGCTCTTCGGCCTCCTTCCACCGCCTCTGGTTGTCATAAGTCAACGCTAGGTTGGCCATGCTAATCAGTGTGTCTAGATGCTCCTCTCCAAGCACCTTCTTTCTCATCTCCATCACTTGTGCTCCCAGCTCTTCGGCCTCCTTCCACCGCCCTTGGTTGTCGTATGTCAACGCCAGGTTGGCCATGCTAATCAGCGTGTCTGGATGCTCCTCTCCAAGCACTCTCTTTCTCATCTCTATCACTTGTGCTCCCAGCTCTTCGGCCTCCGTCCACCGCCCTTGGTTGTCATACGTGAATGCTAGGTTTCCCATGCTGATCAGCGTGTCTGGATGCTCCTCTCCAAGAACCCTCTTTCTCATCTCCATCACTTGTACTCCCAGCTCCTCGGCCTCCTTCCACCACCTTTGATTATCGTACGTCAACGCTAGGTTGGCCATGCTAGTCAGCGTGTCTGGATGCTCCTCTCCAAGCACCCTCTTTCTCATCTCCATTACTTGTGCTCCCAGCTCTTCGGCCTCCTCCCACCGCCCTTGGTTGTCGTACGTCAATGCTAGGTTGGCCATGCTAGTCAGCGTGTGTGGATGCTCCTCTCCAAGCACCCTCTTTCTCACCTCCATCACTTGTACTTCCAGCTCTTCCGCCTCCTTCCGCTGCCCTTGGCCCCACAACGTCGACGCTAGGTTGGCCATGCTAATCAGAGTGTCTGGATGCTCCTCTCCAAGCACCCTCTTTCTCATCTCCATCACTTGTGCTCCCAGCTCTTCGGCCTCCTTCCACCGCCTTTGGTTGTCGTACGTCAACGCTAGGTTGGCCATGGTAATTAGCGTGTCTGGGTGCTCCTCTCCAAGCACCCTCTTACTCATCTCCATCACTTGTGCTCCCAGCTCTTCAGCCTCCTTCCACCGCCCTTGGTTGCCGTATGTCAACGCTAGGTTGCCCATGCCAGTCAATGTGTCTGGGTGCTCCTCTCCAAGCACTCTCTTTCTCATGTCTATCACTCGTGCTCCCAACTCTTCGGCCTCCGTCCACCGCCCTTGGTTGCTGTACATCGATGCTAGGTTGGCCATGCTAATCAGCGTGTCTGGGTGCTCCTCTCCATACACCCTCTTCCTCATCTTCATTACTTGTATGCCCAGCTCTTCGGCCTCCTTCCACCGCCCTTGGCTCTCGTACGTCAACGCTAGGTTGCCCATGCTAGTCAGCGTGTGCGGATGCTCGTCTCCAAACACCCTCTTACTCATCTCCATCACTTGTGCTCCCAGCTTTTCGGCCTCCGTCCACCGCCCTTGGTTGCTGTACGTCGATGCTAGGTTGCCCATGCTAACCAGGGTGTCTGGATGCTCCTCTCCATGCACCCTCTTACTCATTTCCATCACTTGCGTTCCCAACTCTTCGGCCTCCTTCCACCGCCCTTGGTTTTTGTATGTTGATGCTAGGTTGGCCATGCTAGTCAGCGTGTCTGGATGCTCCTCTCCAAGCACCCTCTTCCTCACCCCTATTACTTTCACCCCCAGCTCTTCAGCCTCTTTCCATTGCCCCATCTCCCAAAATGCTAATGCAAACTTGCCACCTTGCTCATGGCTTTCCAATAAAAATCCCTTCCCTCCACCGTGCTTCTCACAAGTTCGGATATGCGGAAGAAGCCGGCGACAGAATGTATAGTCTTTTGTACTAAGGTAGCCCCCGCTCAATGATGATGCTAATAGTTCTCGTGTGGCCCGTAAATGACTCAACCAATCGCCCTGGGGCATCCGGTCCCGAGCCCAGGAATGGACCAGGACATGAATCGCAAAGAACTTCTCTAACTTATCCTCTCTAATTAATGAGTACGAGAGTAAAGTAGAAATCCCTCCCCTAAATAGAAACGGGTCCCAGGTGCCACTAGAATCAAGTTGCAGGATCTTATGTAAAAGGTTCGCATTCTTATCGCCATTATCCTCGGTGTCGGGGCCCTTTCCTGCTTCTTGACTCTCCGCTACGCGCTTGAAGATTTCTTCCATAATGCCTTCATTGTGAAGGAAACCAAAAATCATCAATATTTGCAGTGCAATCGCTGAATACTGGGATCGTCTGGGGTCTCTTTCCTTGGCGGCCCGTTCTATTGCCATGTATGAGATTTCCCAGGTGGTATATACTGCCCGGTTGCGTATCGATGCGCCTTTGTACGTCGGGTTCTTCAGCATCTCTTCCCGGTGGTTACGAAAGACCTTAACATAGTCTTCAAGGCAACATTCACCCATATTAATAGAGGCTCCGGCTAGGTCAATTGCCAAAGCAAGATAGCCAAGTTCTTGTACGACAGGCATTGCCAAGCAACGTAAACCATCATCTTTTTCATTAAGCCGCGAAGCCCTTAGGAGTAGTGTAACCGCATCACCACTTTCCATTTCATTGATTTCTGAGACGGCTTCGGTTGGAAGTGAATGTCCTAGAGCTGGGTTTCTGCTCGTGTATATGATATTTCCATTGTTACCAATTGGCAAAAGGCCGCTCAAGTCTTCCGGCGTTTCACACCCATCGAATAGCAACAGCCATTCCTGGGCTAAGGCTGATAACCAGCATAAAACATCCTCAACGTTATCATTCAAGCCTTTTTTAATTGCAAAATCTCTGTAACCTTGTTCGATTGTAACTTTATTACTTGCATCAATCCAGATAATATGCGAGAATCTGTTCATAAAATCAGCTAGACACTAAATATAAATTATAAGTCCTCACCTCGCTTGATACTTGTCCACAAACTTTAGTGCAATCTGAGATTTTCCAGATCCGCCAAGTCCGTATAACAAGTATTCTCGCCTTGGAGAAAAACCATCGGGTCGAGGAGGAAAGAACACATCTAACCTACGCAATATTGCCTCTCGTCCAGTAAATATTGCGCTAGGCTTTGGTTGGATTTGAACACACTGAGCGTTTGTGTCTCGCATTTGAGAAACTCCACCTGATTACTCAGTTAGAACGGGGATAGATACATAACCACACTTCGATGACTAACATATATTTCCCAGTGTTGCACCAGAGCCCTTAGACGTGCAGAGTATCAAAGTTACCTCATCAATAGCTTTGGATACTGTAGTGTCTGCCATGTATGCTGTCGTGTGCTGGGTGAGGTCTCCTATTTTCTGCCATTCTTCTAAAGAGATACCCTCAGTGCCATGAGCGACGTTGAAGCGGAAATAGAGGCCTGGAAAGTCCTTGAACTTTTCATTTAAGCCCCTTGCCGTTCCCTCACAGTCAGTTGCAATTTTCTTCAGTGTCTCAATCAGACCTGTAGGTAGGAGGTTTTGAAATGCATCTGGTTTCGCTAAGCCGATCGTTCCCGGATATCCAGCTCCAATGCTAACAAGACAGCCTACAACCTTGTCGTTCCCAAACACATTCCTCGCTTCTTCCAATACCTGGTTCACTGGATTGTTACATCCAATTCCGGCATCAATGAAATCTTCCTTGGCGTGATCTTTATGACCGATAGAAATCCGTTTGAAGAATGTGGGAGCGGCGGTTGTTGCACGAGCAGCTTCCCAGATTCTGCAATTTACACTGGCGAGCTCTCTGGCAGAGTATGTTCGGAACCGGCGAGGGTAGGCAAAATTACTTGCTGGCATAGCACAGACGAATGCCTTTCCCTTGTTCGACTGGTTTAACGTGTCAAGCATAAACTCCCCGAGCTTCATTTCGGAAACAAGGTTTTTCATTTTATTTTCAAGCGTCGTAGCCTTGAATGCCCCATCTTGGAACAGACACTTCCTATTATCTTTTGAGAATATGGCACTAGCAACCGAGTTATAAGTTCGCAAGGCCTCCTCGGTTGTCATTCGCAGTCGACCAAGAATAAGAGCAATAAGCCTATAAGAAAGCTACGTTAGTACAAAACCCTTCTTACTTTGATACGCACTTGTGTAAATGACTCGGGAGCCAATAACAGCAACCTACCCTCCTGTGCCAGTTCCTCCAATAAGATCAAAATAATCACAAGGCCGCGGTTGTTCTGTAAGCCCCCTGTCGTACCTGATTCGGTTCATAATCTCGTCCAAAACAAGTAGTTCACATAACCCTCGGATGCCACCTCCATCTACGGATCGTTAGCCTAAGGCGGGATACGATAGGAAATCTATTAGAGTACCTAGGGCTAATAAATTTAATGGCTGACTTGTGGTAGGTACAGCGCTCTGTGCCATGAATTAACAACGACGCTAACTTATAGTAATGAAGAAGAGGAGGTATATTATTTAGAGAAAAGGGCTTCTCGTGATGCGTAGTAATAACTGGTTAAGTGTGACTCGTTTGCCGACCGCCAAGGCGGACCAATCGAAAATTTCTTCTTCTTCTTTTGGTAAGGCGTGTGATATTCGTCCAACCTACATTTGTCCAGCCCGCACATAAGTTTCTAATTGGCCGCCTCAGCAATTGAAACTTGCCATGCTCAATTCAATACCCTCCACAGTTGACTAGGAACTTTCGTGGAACCTCCACCAACACAGGGGGGTCTTCGATAACCTGGACGATGCAGTTGCATTCTCAAAGTCTGCTATGGGCCAACCTTATCAGGGATAAGCGTAAAGAGGTGCGCAGACTCGATCTTCGGTGCGATAAAGGTGGCCAGAAGCGTGACGAAGGAGACTGGCACGCGAATGACTGCGTGCCCATTCGAACTCCGTCTGTTTCCGCATTGATCAAGGGAGCGGCTAGTGGAAGGTTACTGTGTTTGACGATTCTCCTAACCATAGAGCCGCAGATGGACCAGAGCAGCATGCACAGCATCGCCGCCCCACAGAAGAAGAGACAAAGCAGATTGGAGGCTCGGGTGGCGCCGCGAAGACCTGGACTTTAAAGACCGAGAACTCCGGCTACAAATCCAGGCATCCACCGAGGTGTTCTTGCGAACTTTAAGCGCGACTCGGCAATGAAGTGCGACCAGGACGAACGGATCTTGATATGAGGCGCGCTGGCAGAGGTGCTGCGACCCCGAGCTCAACCATCAGATTATACCCAAAGGCTTGGAGTTACTTACAAAGCAACTTCACATCGCAAGAGCCCTTGCAATGGCCTCTTTGAGTCTGCGAACGGTCTCCCTTGCCACCATACTATCTGGACCCTTCATCATTTCAACCAGAAGGCTACAAGTGAATTGTTTTATAATCATTAGCGCTTCGACCGAGCCATTGCTGCTTCCTCCGCCTCCACCAGCCCCGCAGCCATCAATCTTTCCTCTCCATATAGTGCGGACACGCGGTCGCCTATCAGATCGATCCACTGGGCGCCTACTATACCAGTTCGAAGTTACAGCCGGCACAGCTCCTCCCATCAGCAACGCTGACTAGGCCAAGTTGGTGGTGAAAACTTCCCAGTTGTGGCGGACAAGCTCTGGTGTGGGTCACATGACCCACAAGCGTTATCTTTGTCCTCTGTTCCCTTCACGTTCTGTTTTTCTTCTTTCCTTTCTCTTCTCTACCTTTGGATTGGATGCTGATATTTGTACAATCCCCGGAAATACTATAGACCTTCCGCCGTAATTTCTACCAGCCAAAGCGAAACTGAAGAGTCGCATCTTTTAGAGTATTGCGAAGAACATTACAATGGTAAGGTTAAGTTTGTCAATTAACTGGTAACTATTTTCAGTTCCTAGGTGCTTAGACTGTGCGCTAGCCTGCGTGCCAGGGCAGCATGCTGAGTAGCCAGCCGAGTGATCTGTTGAATAAACTGTGAAGTAGCCGGAGTAGTAGCTGGCTGAGCGACCTGTGAGCTGCTTATACCTATCGCGGCCGGTAGCTCATTTTTGAGGCCCTTGACTTCCTCCTCTTCCCGACTATTACTATGTATGCTTTGAAGCGCAGTATTCATGGAAGTCGTATTACTGATCATACTCGCCATGGGTATAGCCCGAGGCGAATTAAAAGCCTGTGAGGTAAGCAAGTAGACGAAGCTAAATAAGCGACCAAACTTACCGAAAAAGATTCTCCACCAATGCGGCCTGGTCTGCGCTCTTGAGAACCGGTTGTAAGCTCGAATGCTGAAAGATTACTCCTGGTAGAGTGATCTTTGTGTAGTCGGCTGTGTGCTTTAACCACATGAGGCGCGAAGATGTGCGGCTGTGGTGGAGGAGTTGGAAGAGGTGACATCTCAGCTGCTTCGCCATCTTGTGCACAAATTACTGGCCGCTCGAAGTGCCAGCGCTTGTGGAAGTGGCGCTTTGTAAGTATCATCATCGGTGAGGATGATTTCGACCTTCGCTTCGCCCATAACGAGTCTTGAATGCCCTGACTGCACGGTTGTACATGACTTCATCCTCGGAAGCGACGAAACACATAGCAATGCTAAGAGTCTTATTATATGAGGCAACTATCATGAAAGTGGATAACAGGCATGTTGTAGCGGTTTTTTCGATACGTGGTATATATGAAGATGACATCGGGGAACTGCTGCGTGATCTCAGCCTGGTCGTATGGAGCGAAGAAGAGGAAGTTGACATGGCCTTGGTCATCGGTAGTATACTCAAGAGCCCACTCCTGTTCGGGATACTAAGTTCCATAACAAGCGCCTCGATAGGAGAGAGATCACCCAGCCTCTCCTTTTTTGCTTTCGCCATTACGTTATACACCTCACGGCTTGTGACTAAGGTATTTGGCTTCTGCTCAAGGAATGGAGCGAGAGAATGGCAGAAATCTCAATTTCTATAGGCCTGCAGTATTCCGAGAAGGATACGGACTTCGAATGGGCATTCAGTCATACGCGTGCCTGTCCTTCGAAGAGCCCCTTCACCTCTCTTTATACCACCTTTAGAGCACCTAAGAGCGCGACGCCGCACTGTTGGAGGCCCGCGCTTATCCTTAATGAGGTTCCTTCGGGTAAGAGTATAGCTGTGAAGCCTCGCATGGCGATGAAGAACGCTCTCTACACGCTCAAGAGAGGCGTATTCCTCTTCCTCCGGGGGCTAAAGCATGGCTAGAGCATGTAGTGTATGTAGGTTATAAGTAAAGCGGAGGAGCGGTGGTGCAAAAAAATGGAAAGGAGAAGTTTGGTGACTCTGGTTTATTACTGGGAGCGCTAAATACGAAAACAATTGTCTATCACGCAGCTCTGGACCCGGAAGGCCTATTATTTCCGGGATTTGTACAGATAAAATCGCGGGGGTTATACGAATATCGGCATCCTTTGGATTCTAGTATAGACCGCCCGATAATTAAAAGCCTACGAACCAATGTTCCTTCCGCGTCAGCTCACGAGACGATTATGAAACTGAATAGAATAGTTTTTCTAGTTATAATCTTGGTAGTATCAAATTTGAATCAAAAGTAATTAATTAGTGGTTGTTGTGATAATTAGATTTGTGATTGGTCCTAGCATTTTGTTGCGGCATTTGAGGGGGGTGCGGCGTGACAACGCGTATATAGATCAGTGCCAGTGCCCAGAGATGAGAGGCCTAGTAGGACTTTTTCCTAGAATGCTAGATCTACTATCGTAGAACTTCCCTCGCCACATTATTCATCCGTGCTCTCCAACTTCCCATTTTCCTGTTGTACAACACGTTACATTGTTGAACCCTCTTTGTATGGGGCAGTTATTGCGAGAGTCATTTTGCTGTTAAACCTGCCCCAGTTCTGTATAATTTTCATTGATTTCACTCTTCGACATCAATATTCCTATTCCCCTTGATAGAATAAATATTTTCCTGCAGCTGTTGAGGCTCGTGGAGACCCAATTTCTACCATACCCCCCAGCCAATCGACTGCAACTACTAGATTCGACACCTTCATGATGGAACAATTACTTGAGGTGGTCGATAATGGGAGAGACAACGACAAAGTCCCTCTTAGTAACGACGATCTTGATGCAATCCAGGTCAGGATTTCCCGTTGGCGGGAGAAAACTTCGAAGTGAAGCCCAGGGCGCTAGAAATGACCCTAAGCGTCGGGACTGAGGAGATGATGATGATGATGAAATTCCAGCCAAACGAATCGACATTAAATACGATGAAGTCCACCTTCAGAGCTTGGACCGATTGGAAGGCAGACTTGGGCCGGAGCCTCATGGAAGTACCGAATGAAAACTTAAAAATCATCAAAGCCGTCTCGAAGATGGATAGGGCCTTAAGGGCTCGTTGGAACGCCTACATACGAATTAATCCAAACAAGGACAACGACTACAACAACTTCCTTAACTGGACTCGCACGCCTGTACGAAACAATATCAGCTTCGAAACAACGAGGAGTACGTGAAGCCAACGCAACGGGACGACCGAAGTCCCGTAGACTTCGATCCGTACCCGAGTTCAATCGAACGGGAGCTTCCTGAAGTTCCTGATTCAATACAGGCGAATCCAAACTCGGTGAGGATATGGTTAAACAGATCAAGATTTCGGGACTTTAGGCCTTACCGACTACCCACACGGAAATGGTAGCCTGGGCCCAGCGAGTTTAGGAAGACCTTCACCTAGCGGATCCGCAAGGGTTTTATTATTAACCAAACAACTTTCTCATCATCAGAACACCAGTTCATCAAAACCATCTCGTAATGGTCATCACAAAGGTTATCAGTGGGGCCGAAACAGAGCTAACGATAGTAACGGTGACTAGAAGACCACTGAACCTAACGGCTCCAAGGATAAATCAACAAAAGGTGAAAAGCGGGGACTGATCTGCTTTTCATGTGACCAACTAGGCCACATAGAACCCGACTGTCCGAATAGGAAGGATGATACAAAGTCGAAGTCGAACCCCCAATTTGAATCAGTCTCGACTTATAGACCACAGACTATGTACGAAGATGCGGCCAGGTTTACCAAGTGCTAATCGATTTGGACACCAGAACACAAGTCAGTTGCATCTCCAACAAGTGGCTCGAGAACGTGGGCTTAAACCATACATATGTCGCTACCCAGAACCTTTAGGTGTGGTAGGCGGCACGGAAATCGTCCCCAAAGGAGTTTACTGGGTACGATTCATACTCAAGAACTCGGCTGGTGTGGTTTGAGGATTCTATCAACCTTCCTGGCGGTGGATCGAGCGCTGGATGAAGCCCCCTTGCTTATTAATAAGGCCGAACTTAAGCAAATGGGTGTTCACATTAACTTCCTACCTGTGACCGGCGCTGTGCTTTAAATTTTAACAAACTGTTTGTAAAGAAGGAAGGATCCACTCGATTTAGGAAACAAAGAATCTCAGAGTCTATACGTTATTTTTGGTGAACCATCTTGCCGCCAAACTTAACCCTAGGCTAAAATGCCCAAGAACGAGATTAAGCCAAGCTAACTGGCCAAGTCTCCAACTAGCAATCTCTTATGCCTTCCTGCTGAAGATTATAATATATATTTATATAAAGGTAGTACTATCACAAGGTTACCTTGCGATTTCGAGTCTGCCTAACCTTAGAACTCTACTTATAGATTTGATGTCAAGCCCCTGATCTAGTGCTAGTGAGTTAAGTATCTTTCCCATCTCAACATCTGTCTCTCTTTTATATGTAGCCCGGAACATTGCCACCTCGGAACCAGCTTACACATAGGCCCTGTGTAGGTAGATAGGTTGGTTTCGGCGGTTTCGCGTTATGATTTTTGCTACATACTTATATGAGGTCGCTATCTCACAGCCTTGCTAGTACTAATTTAAGACTCAGATCGGCCAATCCTAGCATAGCGAGAAACTATGCTATTGCATGATACTTGGGAGAGAATTCTAGCGATGAATGCTCTGCCACCACCACCTAGTTTAGGCTATGCCGGAATTAATAAGCACCCAACCAATAAAGTACCAACCCTGGCAACCCTTATAGTACCTGATTTCAATAGATTCTAATTAAGTACTAAATATTCCGAAGTTAGTATAAAAGACTTTATTTTATTTTATTGATACTGATACGCGGCTACATATAGTAATATCCTGTAAATAACTCGAGCTCGGGAGACGGCAGAGTGTCAATGGTATGTCTCCTTGTCCAGTGTAGGGAGTGGCGCAGGCAGCGGGTCCTATATCGGGTGGCATCACAGAACCGTTGAGAGAGAGCCGCATCAGGAGAGAGCCCATCCTACGGTTTCTAGCCAATACCAATAAGGTGTCTAAGGAAGGTCTAGACCCTCAGCGGAAAATTCTTTTTCCGGAGGAGCTATAATAGGAGAAACGACGAGTGGGGCGGAAGGAGAGGAAGGTAGCCTGCAGAGGTAGAGTACATTCACACCGATAGCGTTTATGGCCGCGCAGTCAGGCAGACTGGGGCGAGGAAAACGCAGATTGAAAGGTTATATAAGATTGAAACAGAGCTGGTAAGACAAGCCCCTAGATACAGACAATAAACTTGATTAATAATAAATAATAATCCCGCAAATATGATTCACGCTGACTAGCATGTCCAACCTAGCGTTGACGTATAAACACCAAGCTGGAAGGCCGACAAGCAGGGTTTTTTAGTATTAAATAATACAAAAATCGGTAAGGTAATGCCGAAAAAGACCGTCAGTAATACTACCTAGATAGTAATGGCAGGAAACCACGTGAGTTCTTCAGGCCTTCCACCCTCGATTCATGTCCATCGAAGCCTACCCATGCTAGTCAGCGTATCCGGATGCTCCTCTTCCTCATCTCCACCACTTGTACTTCCAACTCTTCAGCCTCCTTCCATTGCCCCGTCTCCGGAATACTAATACAAACTTGCTGCCTTGCCCATGACTTTCAAAAAATTTCCAATAAAATTTTCTTCCCACCACCGTACTTTTCATAAGTTCGGACATGTGGAAGAAGCCGGCGACGGAATATATAGTCCTCCGCGAGGTATCTTCCCCAAATCGATGACGCTAATAATTATTATATGACCCGTCAATGACCCAGCCAACTACTTTAAGGTAGGACCAGAATATGAATTAAGAAAACTTCTAACTTATCTTCTTTAATTAGTGAGTACGAAAGTAGAGTAGAGACCTCCTTCTAAACAGAAACGGATCCCGGGTGGCTGAAATCGAGTTGCAAGATCCGATTTATAAGATCCACAGTAGCCTTACCCATTTAGGCTAACACTAAAGGCTAACGCTAAAGTAGGAGCTGGACTACGATAGGCTAAGTCCATTTATGAGGCCCGTTGGAAGTGCGACGCATGCGCCAACACCAGTACAAATCAGTCCCTAACGATTCATCATGAAAGGTATGATTTCTGGTGAGATGTCAGCTTATTTCAGTCTTCTAGCATAAGCGATTCCTTGCCTTCAACCATTGTAGCACGTTTGGAAGCTGTACTAAAACATTTATAAATAAATGGTTCAGCTCGCAATGGAATTCCGGGTCATAAGGAGCTACACAGTGCATGTGAGCTTTCGATGATCTCTTCTATACAACAATACTTATCTGGCTGAAGCAAAAGAAACTGGCGAGCGCAGCAGTCTATAACAGTATATAAATAAATAGTACGGCGTACAAGTCTGCTTTAGCACACATTTGCGGCACTCCTTTCAACGATAGCGGTTGTCGCTAATGTGCCGGAGAGCTGTAACGGAATACAAATAGCGCTACAAAAGCTTATAAAAGAAAACAATGTGAAGCTGCATCAGCACTTACCCGGTCTTTTGGTGATAATGTAGCGGTCAGCCCATAGAATGCACGTCGTGGCAGGACCCCTTCGTCTTCCAGCTAGCCCATACGGGCCTTATTATTACTCCCTCTTGTAAAGCGTCTCCGCTGATGTTTACGCCTATCGGATGTCGCGGCGGTTTCGGTCCCCAATTTGATCTACATATTCGTAACTATCAGCTGAGTCAAGACCGGGCATCTTCACTCCATTGCTATGATTACGGGTACAGTTGAATGGGAGTATAGCCTCTATGATTACCTGAACCGACATTCAATTCTTATTCATGTATACAGTGGGCGGGCTAATGTCTGTTGCAGCACTCGGGCTCCGTGCATTCCGGGCCCGTGCATTCCGGGCAGCTGCAGATAGCTAGAAGAAGTCTTGCCTGAGCAAGAGGTTCATTTAGCTTTTTCGGAGGTATCTGATATGGAAATGGTATGAGTGGGATATCAAAAAAAACGAGCGTGACTTGATGTAAGATAATTGAAATTGAGAAGAGCAAAAGTGCAGCCGCTAACTCGAAGATGTTAAATATCATTGTGTGGTAACTTTTCGTATCATTACACCGATACATGTATTACGAATATTACAATATATATTAGTAAGCCGCCAATATGCAGTTTGACAACTCGTACCTCCATCAGCAGGGAAATAGGTCTTTCGATAGGATGTTAACCTTTTCCCCTCCCCAAATCCATACCCTATTAATATCCTGTCAGCATAGTTCCATTTTTTTCCTATACCTAGCATAGCATGCAAGAATGGTGATATGGTCAACATCAAGGATCATTCTCGCGCAAGCAATCAATAGCATAATCGCAATTTTCCCTTGCACGCCTTTTTTAAATGCTATCAACAGTATTCGATGTGATTAAATTCACAATGAAACTTAGGGAAGAACATGGTGCGATGGTGATATGGCACAGCTTCGGTAACCCCCTGGAGCTCGCATTTTTGTGTGGCAAAATCTGGCTGCTCTGAAAGTAGCTGGCGTGCGCAACAGCGCGCTATTCAGTAAAGTAATCAGCCAACAAAATAAACGAAGAAGGACCGAGGGGAGAAGCTAACTTTCTGAAGTATACTTGGGAAATAGATCTTCACATTGGCTGCAAGAACCCTTTTGTCTTTCCTTGCAGCAATCGCAAAGCTCCTTTGGGATGCAGGGGCATCATCCCTTCTGATGAATACGGCTATTACATCTTCTCGTTGATGTACAGTTACCGCTATGTACCTTTTCCTGCCGACAACGTGTGCCTTCTTGCAGTTCTTGCGCCGCTGTGCTTCCTGACATTCAGGACATCGTGGCTCAGGGCATTTAAGCAGCATTCCCCCAGTTGGCCACAATTTTTCGCTCCTCTAGAACCACTTGAATCCCTTTCAGAACTTTGTGTAAACAGTTCTTGTTATGGGATCCTCCTCTTCATAGTACATCTTTTGTGCAAAAACCATATCGCCAATCTTAAATCATTCCGAAGAAAACGTTGCCCTCCACCTTTACCTTTATTCATCTTGAGAACATGAAGAGCGTCGCCTACATACACGGAGCGGCTTTTCGCATTACCGAAAAGGAAGACGAGTTGGTACCCCGGGTACAGTGCCTCTGCTATAGGGAGAACCTTTTGGCTTGCTCTAGAAGCAGCGAGCCGTCCTAGTAACCCTCGTCTCTCCCATATTCAAATTTTGCCGCCTCAAGAGGTATACCTAATGTAGTTAAATAGTCCTGTCACTCTTTCGGAAGGGGCAAAATATTGAGTCAAAACCAGGGTAAGAGAAAATCATCCCTCTTCCTTTTCCTTTGGGCCGCAAGAATGTCCCATTCTCTGGGATCCAAGCCCGGCGTTTCGCGGAGAATATACTCTTGTCATGGATGATGAGAGTGACTGGTCTACGATCTGATCCACCAACGCAACAGTCTTCAGGATACCACAAAGTACTAATATGTACTATGATAGTACAACACGTCAGGAGACGGTGTCGGTGTTTTTACAATAATCTACCAGTAATCGTCGGCGCTTTCTACGATAGCGCCGTAAAGGTGGACTGATGATTAATTGTCATTGTTGTCTAGGTTGTGAAGTATCGTATCATACTAATACCGGTATTATAACTTGAGTCAGGGCTCAGTATTATTATAATACATTATATTACACCATATTATTAATATTACAATCCAGATTAGTAATCGGATCAAATGAAGGGGATAGATTTATCTATCACCCAAGCCCCCAAGACAAAATAGAGCTCATTATGCTTAATCATCAAGACTACTATTAGTATTTGCCTTGCCAAAATCCCGAATCCTAGTACCTTCCTGGGATGAGTTAGGATTTTAGAGAGATAGGATCAGCTGCTACATATTAGTCGCTCTAGCAGTTAGAATCCAGCAAATATGTACGTAGATACCTAATACAGGTAGTCACTACTTGTCTTTTAGGCAAGTTAATGCAAATCTTATATCTGGCTACAATGTACATGTATGTAATATAGTTCTAATACTCAGCTGACCAAGCTGTAAATGTTCTCAAGTTGCGAAGAATTATTGCATTGCATGTATCATTCTAAACTTTCCTGCCAATAATTAAAATCCTTGCTTCAGTCAGATTTCAAGACTCCTTCAGACCCGGGCTGGTGCTATGATATTTTCGAGCTCTGGCTCATACCAGGCTGCAACACGTGAGCTTCATTATAATCGCTGGGATCTCACCGAGGGTGAACGGAATTTAACTCCATTAATAGATAACGACATTAAGATGATGATTATATGATGCCACGATGGTAAGGAAGAGTCTTCATAGCGGCGATAATCAGGACCTGCAATATGGTATTATATCTAGGAATCTATCTAGAATGTTTTATAGCTATATTATATCTTGGGTTTCTATTCGCGGCTCCTCACAAATTCGGATCCTCGACTCTCATCCCCATTCGGTCTATTTCATAGAACCCCCAACTCTGCTTCTGAGCGATCGAGAGGTCACATACTATTGATGCTCATAATTCAATAGTGATGAGCTCGTATTATCGGGAAATCACTCCGAAGAGTTAAGTCGCCCTGAAATATAGCCTAGTTGTTTTAAAAAGAGGAGAAAGAGAGCCAAATCTAAACTGAAATTTGAGACTACTATGATAGGAGCCAAGAGAAGGATAATAAAACTCTATAGCAACCAAGGAAAAAAGGGTGATATTACTACCTTTGGCGATATTAGGTAGTACTACAGGAGTTCTTGGAACGGTAAATCGGTGCGATGCTCAGGTGGCTGAACTTACCATTACTGTATAGGAGCCCGGGAAAGCAGCTTACAATGGTTCTTCCGACGAATACCCGTGGTGACCCCACATGGAAGATTCTCCAGGTCAAATATTGATTATTATGGCACGATTCTATTATATATAGGCTGGTCTGAAGCCTTTTTTACACACATAAGCTATAGCGTAGTAGGATATCAATAATACTACGTATAGTTAAGTGCTGAAAATTCTTGGAAATGGTAAGCGACCAAAGGACGGCAATTGAGTCTTTACATCAGACTCGTAAGTCGACTAATGTGACTCCGCATTTCAACGGATAGTTCATAAAGAACAAGCAAACTAAAAATCCGACTACCAACGAACCCCGCATTTTGCGTAGAACATTCTAACAGGGATATACAGACCAGGAGTTCGAACTGTGGTGACCGGATAACACATTGGGTGATGCGCCCTATAATTTATTATTCGGGTATTCACAACCAGACGCGAAGCTCGTCTTTCGTTTGATCAAAAAAAAAAAAAAAATTTAGCCTGTTAGCATGGCGAATCAAAATATTGGTGGAAAGCATTCCCTGGTCATTATATATGAGGCTGAGCTCGAGCCGAACTTGAGTAGTAAAGAATCCCTGCAGGTGTTTCTATGACCTCATTGAGGAGCTTGGAGCTGATCCAGAAAGCATGGAATCCTGGCCTTCCCTCTGGATGGATTCTGATTATTCTCAGTAACTGGACTACATGTACATGTAGTACTATATTGTAAGGGTAACAATATTCTAGTAGATCCAATTCCATTTCATAACTCATCTAGATGGCTTCATGATCCTTGACTGCCTGTCCAAATATGATTATCATATGTCATAATAATGAGTTGGAGATTTACATATCATATGTAATAAATATGTACCTAAAGAGCTGCATGTGGTGAATTGAAGATTGTGAACCAATAAAGGTGGAGCTTGGTTGCCGGTTCGGTTAGCGTTGGTCATCGATCATGTGCCGATGCATTTTTAGTCCTTTTATGATGCATGACAAGCTGAACTGGCTGGCCAGGGCTATAAATATCCGATCCACCACATAAACTTCAAAGCCCACCATGGGAATGCTCAAAAATAAGCTGCAGGAGCCATGACCTTTCCACGCAACCAACCATTCATTATATGAATGCAATACTGTATGATAGTTACCGGCGCGGCTGGCCAACATGATGAATAGGGCCTCCGCATCTTAGTATTCTCCCAATGTAAAGAGCTTATGGCTGGCCTCTCACGCCACAACTGGAGTAGGAACCGAAAAATACGAGGTATGAATGAGGTTGTTGCTAATTTCGGAAATCCTGGATAACCTAGAGCAATGGAGCTCACGAGGTTTGAAGGATGCTAGCCAGACCGAGGGATCCTATTATATAATGAATATTAGTTTGTGGTGCGGTGAGGCTCCATGCTACACAGAAATCCTTCCGCCTTAATGCAAAATAGATGTACATGGTATACGAGATACAAACAAATGTGCATATAAACGATCAACCGGAAAGGAAAACAGTGCCCCGTTTCCGTGACGCTGGTTGGTTGGAGGTGACTGCTGCGGTAGCTTAAGAGCTATCCGCAGCAGCCCTTGGCAATTTTTCCCATCCCTAGCTACATACTAACAAATCGCTCGGCGATCCCTCTCGGTCCCGCAAATACCAGCCATCGGGGCTTGTTGATTCCCTTGCTATTCCTGGGACTTACACCCAACCGCGGCCGTGAATGGTGGGACCAATATATCGTACGCCTCGGTATACTCAGCTCCGTTAAGCTGCCTCGACCGCGACAGCTGCCTGAAGAAGCCGCGGAACTGAGATGAGCCAATGAACATCCCCCCAGATCGAAACTGGCTGGGAGGAAAATTTCTTGGCTTGACAGCACAGCCGATGAGGCTGTCCATCTTTTCCGTCCCTCATGACGCCCCGTGGAGTGAGACATGTTTGCAGATGTTGGGAGTCCACAGGTGGATTGCAGAGGTTTGTTTTAATTACGACTTGAGATACGGTGATTCTGTGAAGATAGAAAACCTATAAAAGCCCCCTCGAGGATGCCCTTCTTTTGCTCAAAAAGATATCAGACAGACATCAAACCAAACACGTCTTCAACCTAATTATTATAAATCCATTGAGATTATCATCTCTCTCTCTCTTGCTAATCCGGATAATTCGCTATCATACTATCAAACTCCTCGCAAAGATGAAGGCCTTCGCTCAGATCACCTCTCTTTTCATCCTCGCCTCTGCCTCTCTCGTGGCACCTGCTGCCGTGTCTCTTACTCAACGCGATATGTGCGCCACTTGCAACCCTGTCGCAGGCCAGAACTGGTGTGATATCACTACGTCCTGCATCAACACCGGGACGGAGTTCCACTGTGCGTGCCGTGCAGGCTATAAAGCATCACAGGCCGATACCGATGTCACCCAGGAATTCCGGCTCCCCATGCCTCACTACGAGTTCCTTGTGTTCGTACCTCCGGGTACGGCCTGCAACACACTCTGCAACAATCCCTACGGAGGCATTCCTACTCTTTGCTCTGAAGTGACTCTCTACAACAATTGCGCCGTTTAATCTGCTTCTCTCGTACGCGGATTGATTAGCGGTCGGTGATGAATCCCTCCAGCAATATTAATATCTTTCAACCGAAGAAAATAATCTGTCCCGCATTTCCGAGCCTAGGAGGCGATGTGATATGGCAGGAGTTGGACGGGGGTAGCGTATAAATAATACTTTTCAAGAGTTCCTTTTTTTTTCGACCTTTCTCACTTCTCATTCACCATCTCTTTTTCTCTTCGTGTTAAAATTTTTTTTTTATCATTGCGATATTTTCTATGAATCCCGGTTAGATTAATTTCCATATTGGGGGAAATGGTATGGATAATAACGCTCCTTTTTACATAATATGATTTACAGAGATTCGGAATATTTTGTTTATGCATGTACATATGAGATTGAATAGAACGCGAATCCGTATGGCCATCCAATCGACGGGTCCTTTTTTTTCCTTGTTGGATCAGTAGTAGCATCGTATCGGGTACCACGACTTCATTAGGGAGAGCAGGGAATAATAACACCTAATTAATGATGAAAACAAATGCTATGATAGTATAGCGATAGCGATTTCTCAACTACCCGAAAGTAGTTTCAAGTATTACTGAAGTAACTATGCAGTACTTACTACTACCTCGAAATTCATTAGTAAATATCAAATAACTAGCCCTGAGGACTACTTTCGAACTCCCAAAACTTGCCGTTATCTTATTAGTGTTTATATTATGACGTTGGTGTGTATTGCTTGGAAAAAAAAAAAAGTTTTTCATATTATGTAATACCAGCACTACGTATGGAGGTATGTATGATTACTAGTAAATGATTTAGTACAGCCTTGGGTTGGATTTCTATCGCTGCTATGACTATGATAGAAAGACTTGATTGCATACGAGAGAGATGTGTGGATGCGAAATCAGCGGAGAGAGTCACCCTCGGACTATGTGTTGTATGCGTTGAGAAGGGGAGTAAGAATGAAAAGAACCATGTACGTATCATATATATATCGGCGGTACGATGCATGCATAACTGCTCCCTTCGAATCGGAAGTAGATCACGTGGGATGGAAAGAACGATGGATTTAATCTGATGAAAGCGTTAAGAGATAAAAAGACAAGCTGCCCCGCTTTCACAGCTTTGCTGACAGTGCAGTTTTCATCTCTTCATCCCGGGCCCGCTGCTTGAGAATTCGGCGAAGGATCTTGCCGCTCGCGCTCTTGGGGATCTCGTCCACAAATCTGATTCCGCCACGCAGCCGCTTGTAGTGCGCGACCTTGTTATCGAACCATCGGGCAATATTGGCTACCTCCTCTTCCGCAGTCATCCCTGATTCCTTACTCTTCACACTGCGCACCACGTAGGCGCATGGCACCTCAGTTCCATGGGCTTTGCTCTCAACACCGACGACTGCAACATCGCTGACGAGGTCGCTGGAGCTCAAAATGCCTTCGAGCTCAGCGGGTGCTACTTGAAACCCTTTGTACTTGATGAGCTCCTTGACGCGGTCAGTGATGTAGAAATTGCCATCACTATCTTGGTAACCGACATCGCCCGTCCGGAACCATCCGTCCGGGGAGAGACAATTAGCCGTCGCCTCCGGGTTGGCATAATAGCCCAGGAAAACATTGGGACCCCGCATATACAACTCGCCTACTTCGCCAACAGTGAGTTCTTGTGGTTCCGATCCATCTTCAGGGAATGTCATATATTTAGCTTCCATATTGGGAACAAGTTTTCCGACGGAACCGATGAATCTGTCCCATTCCTCCCACAGCTGGACATGAGAGGTTGGGCTGGTCTCACTCAGGCCATAACCCTGCTTAATACCTACCTTAATGCGCGCGGCGGCCGAGTCTACTAGACCCCGTGTGAGCGGTGCGGCGCCGGAGTTGATCATTCGCAAGCTGGAAAGATCATATTTATCAACGACCGGATGCTTGCTCAATAAAAGAACAATTGGGGGGACGACAAAGGCAAAAGTAATCCGGTGATTTTGCACATGTGCACACCATTTTTCTATATCGAACTTGGACATAATCACGGCGCGGTATCCGCCATATATCACAAGGTGGATTAGGCATGTCAGTCCTGCTCAAATATACTAGTGAGATACAGAACCACAGGTTTCACCGGGCTATATGCCTTACCATAGATATGAAAAAAGGGCAAAAAATTTAGGATTTTATCTCCCCTTCCATCTGGACCTCCTCTGCAACTGAGGTATCTACCATCCATGGCGTAATTCTGGAGGATGTTGGAGATAACATTCGTATGTGAGAGCATTACCCCTTTTGGCAGGCCCGTAGTACCCGATGAGTATATCAAAGCTACCACATCCGTCTTTGGATTAACCTTTGGCTTCGTGTATCGTGTTATGGTCGAAATATTTCTGATGGAAGTGAAGTGCTTTACCTTGGCGGTCGGGTCTCGATCATCGCCTATTAGAATAACCCGATCGGAGGGGATCCCAGCCCTGGTGGCTGCTGCCATCGCCACCGGCAGAAGTGCAAGCTGAGTGACAAGTGCTCTTGCACGAGCGCTCTTCAGTTGTGATGTCAGCTCATCGACGGTGTACGCCGGGTTGGCCGGCGAAACCACTCCACCTGCCCAATAGGCGCCCCAAGTGATTACTGGGGTGTCGATGCAATTCAGGGAGAAGACCGCCAACACATCTCCTCTCTTCCAATTCCAGAGAGCCTTAAGACCTATACCGAAAGTAAGGGCGGCTTTCTTAGTTTCCGCAAATGTATAAGATCTCTTGGTGTCGGCATCCTCGAAGATGACTGTGAATAATACGCGACCCTGCAGTGAGTACAGAATCTGGCCCATAAGGGATGAAAGAATTGCCTACCTTGATCTTCCGGGAAAGGTCGATCCTGTCGTTCGAAAAGAAAAGTCCACAGGTCGACGTTAGGAATGTCGATAGACGGATATGGTGATCGGGTCGGCATAGTAGAGGAGAGAGTTGATACGAACTACTAGTTAAGGTTATAATAATATGGACAGAACAATTAATATTTGGAACACAGCAAATCCAGAACAACTACTCGTTAGAACGGGTTGTGGCACAAGAGGGTAAGATCCTGACCCGCTCCCTAGAACAGAATTCGCTGTGGGAGTAGTGAAGCGTAAGAACGGTGAAGAATTGGATACGATCCTATAGAAGGTATGGAACCTTTACTCCGCACCAACACTCGGATATCATTCGAAGATAAGCTCTGGCAGGTGGATCATCAACCTCTCCACTTCTGCAGGGAATCCAGAGTCCCTACAGGTCACACAAGGACTAGCAGAATAATAATATAATACACTGTGGTATCATGCTATTTCCTGTTTATTAGTATATGTAACTTCAAATAGCAAAAACGGGTACGAAGGGTTGGCTTTTTTGACCAAACAGAGATATATGATATATGCATACCTACAAGACGATCATTGATTTGCTGAGGAAAGAAGAGGTAATCCAAAAAAAAATTTTTTTTTTTTTCCTTTCAAATGCAACTGTGATTAAGCTAACTATAAATGGAATAGTTTACAGAACTAAGAAGAAGTCTCACATGTCAAACAACAAAACATGTTTGTAGGATCAGGATCGTGTGAGTGCGATTATCGGATGCGTAGGTATACGAGATTACATCGCTTTACAGTTCTGGCAGGCTAAAACCGACCCCAAATCCGAGTGAAAGCACATCAATTTAGAGACTATACTGCATTTCCTAGGCCTTAGATTTTTTTAGAAAGGGAGTGGTTGTATTGTTATAACTTTTGGAAGTTAGACAAGTTTGTATGTAAGCCTCCCAAAATGTCCGCACCAAGCCACCCCATGTCGGGTGTAATCACGTACATTTTGATCCCGTGACCCACTCCCAGCCTCCTAATTTCACGCCAAGAAGATCCTTTTTTTTTTATGAAATTGGCTTCCAATTAGTCAAGCCGGACCTCTTTTGAGTATACCTTGCTATTCTGTTAAGTATAAGCTAAGGGATTGAAGTGACCTAGTGATCCAGAGAGCAGTCTGCAGGCTCTCTTCTTCCCACTCTCCTCATTCCCAGCTGTGTAAGCTTCATGGTTTATGATACTTAATTAATGTCTAGCAACTAACTGTACATTAGTGTGATTTAAAGATGTCCAAGGAGTTACAGATGAGAAGCCAAGCGCAACATAAACCTTACATTTTATTACTGTCTCTTAGCATTGAATCAGTGCATTAGAATGGCACGGCGAAAAAGAGCAGTTACAGCTAGCATTAACAATGGGAAGCGAGTGAAACACGGTATAGAGAATCAAAGAACAAGAGCGATAAGTGTCGCGCAGGGGCCAGCGCGAGATCGTTTTGTGGGGTGATGTCCATGAAGAACCGGAGGAAGAAGCGAAGAATTCAAATGGCGAGAGTTTTTGATACAACAGACGGTGACGAAGCAGAAGGAGCAGAAGAAGGAGGCCACAGCGATTGGTGGAGAGCTGACGATACTCAGAGAGAAATGGTATGCCCCCTTTGGTATTTTTTAAATATGCCTGCATAGTAAGACGCAAGTATGAAGGATTGCACTCAAGCCACACGAACGTTGTAGAGGAGGAGACAGCCAGAGGAGAAACACTATAGGTGTGTGGGACAGAGGAACTTCGAGAACAGTGTTGCAAAATCCCGTAGACGTATACAAGCTCGGTAACAATTTCGCATCATTTAGGCCTCAATCTCTAGCTCCAGCCAATGATTCAGTCCCCTAACATATGCTTACTAAGCAGAAAAATGTCCGGAGGAGGCGGTTTTAGTCCGCCGGAATTATATATTATTCCATGTTCACATGATTTGTTTATACAGACATGCACCCCCGTGATTCTATCCATCGTCCGATCGATCGATCCCGCCGCAAAGGCTTCTCAGCACTACAATGTTCTAACGCCCTAATCGCTATTTATAGCATAGGAAGAGCTGTCACAGGCTAGCTGCGGAGAAAGATGACTTCCTTGGGTAGAGGACCTGATTCCAGTATCCCGAACCGAACACGGTGGCCGGGCTCTTGCGAAGCTTTGAAACTTCTCCGAATTTTTAAAAACATATGCCGGAGTCCGTTCCGTGTTTTTCCTTTTGCTAGCACTTTAGCGCAAGTCCGGACCTACCGAAATATTGTGGGCCCTTATTCTCTCCCGACTCTCCCATGCTGTTGCTAGAACAATTCTCTTGCCGAATAGTGCCTATCATATATCCTCCCTCCGTCTCTGGGGCTTGTCAAGGGTAGCGACGAGCTGTCCATGCTAGCACCTTAGATAAGCAGTGGGCACTTCAAAATTTCTGGCAGGAGAATGAACAGATGGAGGCCTGTGACACTGTTGGGAAAGACTGTACAACACGACTAATAAGATTTGCAGTTGCTACAGGGAAATAAGCAGCCTTCTTTCATGAGTGACGCCAATAGGGTGGTGATCAAACGACCACTGTTCTGCTAATCGGCCACAATGTTGTTCTGATTTTCTGAATGTAGTTTAGTGCAAAGTGGTTTCTTGGTGGACTGGTCTTTTCATAGATAGTATATAACATGCAGCCTCTAGATCTTGTGGGGGTTAGCGCTACAAATCAGATCCTCTATACTGGCTTTGGTTTATCTGTAATGAGCAGGAAGAGTCGTATGAATTCGTTCTCACACTGCCTCAAGCAGGTAAATATGGCTACCTTCAATATCTTTCAGCCCAACAAGGACAAGGTATTGATGAATATAACTGGAAAGGCCTTTGAATTTGCGACCAACGTAATGTGTATTTGGCATATCTAAATCTAAAACAATATCCTTACATGCGTGCGGCCAATTTTGCAGAATAAAGTCATTCCACTTCAATATAACAGCGTGCATGAGGCCACGAAGGATACCGAATGACTCAACTTCCGCGGTGAATACGGCGTTGAGGTCTAGGAGGCTATCACCTATGTTGAAGACGAATGGATGAATGAGGATACTGCCGGGCGCTTCCTAGCCTGCCATCTCAACGATTGCATCCATTTCAACTAGTTGACAACATCTAGGAATGATGGTGGTCACTGCATTTTGAAGAGGAACCTTGGAGTATCTACAGGAGACCTCCTTGGAGTGCATCAATCATTCAACAATACCAACGTTCTAAGATCATAGCGGAGATTGACAATGATCGGGCTCGGAAGCCGATCCATCTCTTGATCCCTCTATTTCACCCTGTCATTGGTAAGGTATCGCTCTACACCCTGAACAAGGTCTGGAAAATGGCGAATCAGTACTTTCCACCGGGGTCTGGCAAGTTATTATACAATCCTGACTGCAGCAGGGTAACTAGAAGGACAACCGGGTTGCCATGTGTCCATGTCATCAAAGAACACCTTGATCTTGGAGGTTCGTTGGAGATTTATCAATTTCATTCCCAGTGGTGGCTCTCTCCTGAGGATGGCCTTCTACCGGTCAACCCGCGAGATCTAGTATTAGAACCTAAAGTTGTACGAGCTCGTGGAAGGCCTACTACTGGGTTAATTAACCGGCCAAGCTAGTCAAGCTGCCAGCCGGTCAGCAGCAACATAAGATATGTCAGCAACCGGGGAGACTTCCGCATTTGAGCATGCTCTATCCCGGGAGGAGCCAAACCAGGGACGAGGACGCGGACGGGAAGCTACACGTGGACGAGGAGCCGGACAAGGAGCTAGGCCAGGAAGGTTCGCAGAGAGCACATGGCCGTCATGGTCGGGTCGCTAATGGTCGGTATGATGGGATCCCTGATACAATGACTGCATTGTTCGGATTTTGAACGGCGGCTTCTGGTTAGAATATCGTCTTAAAATATTATGATCGAGATACCTGGTTAGAAACAACAAGACACTTTAGAGCAGCATTCTAAAGGTCGATTTTACGTAAGTGCTCTTAGATACTACGGGTGCACACTTTTATCTTACAACCTAATAGTACTAGTATCTTTATTCTAAGTTATCTTAGTGACTCAGAACGGTGTGCTCGTTTAATCGCCCTATAATACTTCCCTCCCCGACACATCTTCAGTGGTTCTAGATTTATTCTACGACTTGATAAATCTAAGAGAGCACTATTAAATTTGTCATTTAGAGTCTCGGCGACGACACTATGTATGTCAAGTCCTCAACAGACAGCTATTGACAAAGCGATGACCGGTTACGGGTTTGAGCCGATGGCCAGTAAGAAAGGTTGATGAGCTAGAAGAGTTGGTAGACCCGGGTTTAGATGAGAGCCTTGATCTTCCTTTGGGAAAATAATTCTTTTGACAGGAGTTGGCTCCTAAATCGGATTGGTTGAACACACCGTGAGCTGGAAGCTCAATGGCCGCATTCAACGTTCAAGGTCGAATGCTCCAAAGTACCTATGCTTGCTTGCTTTATTACTCTACCCATGATAGGGCTCCTATCGAATTTAGCTAGATTCGATTCGTAAGTTCGTAAAATTATAATCATATATAGATAATTTACCCGCATGAATTAATTTTGCTATATATGACTATTTTACATGCTTTTTAATTGGTTCCTTCAACCCTCAGCATATCCCTCAACATAATTAAGGTCCGTAGTGTATCCCCATTTATCGCAAGACGCTGTATACCAAGGATATCGCGTCCAATATTGAAGAGACGCTCGATATCGACTTCTGACGAACTGACGAAGGTATTGGAAGATAATCGCGCGCCGCCTGCGCCATGAGCTTAAATTCGCCTTGATTGGCGTTCCACCAGTATAATATCCACTCTGTTTGGTCTTCCTCTGTGTTGCTTCTCCTTTGGATCTAAAGGCGTTGGAAAAGGAGGGGGGGTAGAATTGTCTCGTTCATCAATAGGCGTGGGTAAGGCCTCTTGTACACTGTTCGTAGGATTCAGCCGAGGCATTTTTTGAAGGCGATGACAAGTTGCAGGAGTCGCAGGGGTAAGCCGTCCTTGTAATCCATATGAATTGAGTTGGCGATGATGAGGTCGTTGGTGCTTTCGAGTTTCCGGAGCGTTACGGGTGTTAGGATGCGTAATTGGAGGACTAGTATCCTTATTATAGGCTTAGAATATCGCGAAAAATCAAATTGTCGATGGAAAAGAGATGGGTCAGGGAGTTACAGACTGATGACTAAGGATAGCGGTGACGCCTATGTAGAACAGGCAAGAGAACTCCAGCCAACATATTACCTCTACTATGTGATAAAAGTTCGACCAATTACGAATCGGACCTTTCTAAAGTTCGACTCGATCCGATTCGATAGGAGCCCTAACCCATGATAAAGAGATTCGCTTCCTTTCCCCCAGCAACTGAGGGCCTCAAGGCTCCATCAGTTGACAACAGTTTCGCGCTTGCGACATTCTCATCAGTGATGAGGGATCCATGATTGGATTATCAATTAATGTCAAATATTAAGATGAGTAATTTGGTAAGCTAAATATGGAACTTTTGTGTGAGAATATCTTTTAGCTAGAATACTGCCACCTCGAGTCGTAAGCGGAAAGGATCTCCAATGTCTAGACCACATACCTATAATTCAAGGCAAAAGAACTCATGAATGACCCTCACTTGTACCACCATCTCGCCTCAAACAATGCGATCCCAACGAGAGGACGGCACAATAGGTATTGCCAACTCACTAGGATTACCTATTGATTACGGGGATTCCTACTCTCCAATGTTTTATAGAATAACCCTGTGAACCTGTGATTTTCCAAGGAATGGAGGTTCAACCTAACACCTAATTATTATAAGTATGGGCTATCCCAATTAATAACATGGAAACAAATGCTACAAATTTAAGATTTCGGTCAATTCTTTAGTACTTGTTGGTGCCCTAGGCACCAAACCCTGGGTTAGCCAGCTCGCTAGTTGGCTAGAGATAGATAGCCCGGTTGGTGATCTAGGACCACCATCAACCGAACAAGCCTCCTAAAGCCCTGAAGCCTTCTCATGCCTTCAGTTCCATCAGTACTTAAGTATTCGACTCTCGGCTTTTACCCACAGGTTAACTTAACATACGGAATCGAGAAACCAGGGCATGGAGAGTATGACATAGGGTAAGCCTTAGCCTTTAGGTACTCTCATTTAAACACTATCGTTGTTGATGAGAATACGCATATTGTACTCTCCATTCAGCAGCCAGACCGCCTGAATTTAGTCCATTTTCTAAATCTAGACTAGCCCCGCAACACATCACAATGATGATCTGCAAAGCGAAGTTCTTTTTGAAACTTAATTGGCTAGCAAATATGGTATTGCTCTACCTGATCCGAAATGGCCGATATATACCATCAGTGATATCATACTTCCGGGTGAATCTGACCCTGAGAACGTCGAAGCTTACAATGCTCTTATGAGGAATCTAGATGATGCAGTTCCCAGTGCCGACCTATTTGCCTTTTGTGCATGCGCACTTTTGAACCACATGACCCCTAGAAAGTCTCCACCAACTAGTCAGAGTAAGAATAATAACTATACATTCGTGGTCCCTCGTAAAATAAAAAGAATTATTGAAACCCGTTTATTAGTAAACACCTCTTTGCTACATATAATAGGCAGGTCAAAACTATTACTATAGAATCATTATTGCTTATCAAGAGCCGCAAAAGGCGCAACCGAAACCTTCTAATCCTTTTTGCCATATTATTGGAGGCTCTTACTCAACATTACTACACAGTCAACTTCGACAGAAGTCCTCAACACTCTTCCATACTTCGTGGGGGAGATTGGATGATGGACCTTTTGATGAGCCATCCCAGAAGGATCAAAGACGGCTTGGGGACTACACAACAAGGCTTTCGATACCTTGAAGATCTTTTAAGTTTCAGGCCGCAAAGCTCTACTAGATAATTTATGTATTCTAGCTCTTTATATTATCATTATTCATCCCAATCGATGAAAAATCATCTAACTCTCCTCCTTCCCTCCCAACGTGCTTTTGGACCTGCTTCTTTAGCCATTTGATCCGTAAGTTTTCACGCTTGATTACCATGTAAGTACGGGCCATCATCCGACAACAAGTCAATCATTAACAGAAGGCCATTGTCTGTCAGACAACCCTTCCCCTTGGATCCTTTCCTGGGCTTGTCCTTGAAGCGTAGTATTGGCATTTTCCCTGGTCATATCCTGGCCGCCCGAGGATTCCTGAGCAATGATAGCCCCTGCAATTGATCACTCATCTTATCCATTGCACTAAGGCCAGTGACTTTCCTTCGTTTACTTGTGGACGTGGTTTGAAGGCTAGCAGAATCCACGTGCTATCCTGGTGGACGAGGGGAGTTGGACGGGGCCCAGGCCCGAGGATTTGTTGAACTTTGATTTTTCCATTCCAATCCATTCGCTCTAATCAATCTTTAAATATTCGGTGTTCCTTTCTACGGTTATTTTGCAATATGGAAATCACTTGGTATACCTTTTACGGTTTTCCCACTTGGTTTGATCGCTGATGCTTGTCTAAGATGATTACTATATACACTACTAGTACAATAGAACTGCATTAGTGTGGCGCATGAAATTCAGTGAGAAAATACTAACCGTTTTTATCTGCAAAGCTAGGCCAAAACAGGTATAGCTGTTCAGGCTAGTTTTAATTAGGTCAGAATGTTGTGGATACATACCTATCATAAATTCATAATGACGACAATCTTCGGCATTATGGAATTTCCTTGAGAAGTCAGCAGCTACTGTCCATCTCTTCATTAATATTAAAAAAAAAATGCACAGCTATGTCAATCTATAATATACTAGGTAGACAATCCATACCAGGGCTCTGAACAAGTTAAGTCATGTCAAGTCAAGTTTAAGTCAAGTCGATCAAGTCAAGTAACTTTGGTGGTGGCTTGGTCAGTGAGTGGTGGAGTACTGACTAAGGCATAAATAGACTAGGCTGAAAATATGGCTCAACTAGCGATGTGACTATCAGCTTGATTGGCAAACATAGCAGAATTAGATTACTAATCAAGTCATCAAGTCAATGACCAAGTCTGACCAAGTCAAGTCAAGTTAGACTTGACTTATTGAGAGCCCTAATCCATACTACTACATATTACTATTCAGTTACACGAGTCAAAAAAAAAGGATTTCTGCTCCCTTAACAACAAACCACATCCACACATTGATAGAGGAATAGGATATAGTACACCGCTGAAGCCGCGACATTTCTCCTCAAGTTCGATACTCGAACACGTTCCCAAAATTATTTTATTTTAGCCTCATCGTAGGTAGTATTATACTTCCGTGTATGCCAAAGGTGATTGTCGAAAGTCTCAGCTTTGCTCCTTCGATTTATTGAGAATAGCGGTGGGCACGATATTGGCGCTAGGAACGGTACCATGGCCGATCGTGTCAATGGCAGCCTTGCGAGCGCCGGCAAGGCCATACTGAGAGGGAATACCTTCAACACGATGGGTAGAATTGAGATTCTTCACGACAGTGATTTGCCAGCATGTGGCACCACCCTGGCGAGAGGTAATTGTAGAATAAGCTAGGAAGTACTCCCAAATCTGATAAAATCAGCACGCCGGGTCGAGGGTAGAGCACGCCTTTGGGGATAACCTACCCTAAACCACCGTTTCCCGTATTTACCTTCCACTTTGTCACGGTTACCCATCCAGTTGCGGTACCAGCGCCACAGAGTGGCCGAATAATGTACGCCAATGGTATCAATATGCTTAATTTCGAACCCAGCACCCTCCAGCTTATCCACAACGAACCCAAGAGGAGTGCTGGCGTCAGCCCCGGGGAAGATATATTTATTCATGAATAGACCCCAGATGAGATCCTCGTATTGCCACGGCTTGCGCAACCCAGCAATTTGGAGGAAGAAAACACCATCATCATCGAGCGCGTCATAAATCTGGGATAGGAAAGTGCCAAAATGACGGACGCCAACATGCTCAGCCATCTCGAGGCAGGTGATTCTCTTGTAGCCACCCGGCACAGTCGGGGTATCACGGTAGTCCATGCAAAGAATCCGACTCTGAGATTCATCGATGCCAACTTTACGCAAGCCAGCATTTCCCCACTTAGTCTGGTTACGCCCAAGAGTGATGCCAGTAACTTGAGCACCATAATGAACGGATGCATACTTAGCCAGCGTGCCCCAGCCGCAGCCGAGGTCGAGAAGAGTATCGCCAGGTTGGATGCCAATCTTCTCGCACACAATAGCAAGCTTGTTATCTTGGAGATCCTCTAGAGTTTCTTCTTTGTTGATATCGCTGATGATGCCGGACGTATAGACCATACGCGGCCCTAGGAACCAGGCGTAGAAATCATCGCCGCGATCATAGTGGTCACGCACCTGCTCTTCATCTAGGACGACTCAGACAAGAAAGGCCAGTAGTGGAGACATCAGAAAGATCTATTACTTACCCTGAGAGCGAGTGTGCATGATCATTTCGGGAATAAACCCGGTGAGGAAATGCTTAAAGAGGCCCAAGGTGAAGCGGAAGCTAGCCCAGTCGTGCCTATACTCGAGGCATTCGAGAGCATCTCCCTTAAAGTCGACTTCTTCATCAAAGTACTTTTCGTAGAAAACTTCCATAGGGATCTTGCTCTTGCCATGATATTTGGCACGGTCATGCTCCTTGCGGAAGTGCAGGTAATGCTCAACAGGGCGGCCAGGGTACTTGGCCTTTTCATTCTTGCGGGGAGAGATGGAGGACGCCACAGTCCAGAAGACCATCAAAATGGGAACAGTAGTGAAGAGTGCGAAGAAGATGGTTGTGTAGAACCCTCCGTGAACCTGGCGGGCTAAATACCATGGGACTGCAACTAAGAAGGTAATGAGGAGCGCATTGGAGAAGCTATCACTACCAGCTGCATCAGCTGGAAGAGGTGCATTTTTAATGGCGGGATACTAAAAAGGCTATCAGCCTAAAATTTCAATTGACAGTTCGCAAGAGAGCCTCATCTGAACCTCGAGCCGGTAGGCACCCAACTTACTGTGGTTCGCCTGACACCGCACTCCTCAGGGGGGAGATTGGCAACAGGAGCAGCGGGTGTTTCAATGAACTCAAAGTCTTCTGAGGACTCAGAAAGGGTCCTCGCCATCGTGTTGAGGAGAATTGATGGCTCTCGAAAGAATTGGAAGCTTGCCACGGTGGTTGTTCCAACTCCCAACCCAAATGAAAAGTTTGGGATAATAATGTCCACGAGGGATACTCCCGCTAACTCCTTTTTGTGCTAGTGTGTATTGCCGTTTTTATACAATATAAATATTAAATTAAATATTAAAGATCTTGGCATTCCAAAATATTCCGATTATTACTCTCACATCATCAGTAATAATGTCTTGTTATTTTTTTTGATCCTTTCAAGCTTGTAAACTACATATTCTTATATGATGACATGTATATGGAAGAGGTATTGTTATGGCCATGAGCGGCCAGATGTGGTAGAATGAATATATACCGGAGCTTAGGCAATCTGTCCTACGTAGAAAGGTAAATCTCGAAAGGGGCTGTTTAAGTTAATGAATTGTGGCCGATAACTTAGTATGGAAATCTTTAAAAATAAAACGACGATGCAAATTCTAATCACAGCTCTATTATTCTATAGCCTGATAGTTGACATCGCCGCTTGGCCACCCCATTCAACGCAAATTGTAATACCTCTTATAGTTGGAAGAGTAATCATCATTTTTGCTGCTCCGACATCATGATTTCAGAAGCGTACATCTTCTGATCCTAAGCGGGGTGATGCAACCTGCGCACGGGAACTTCGACCTTTGACATGATGTCTTTGGTTTTGGACTTGGGCTTTAACTACTCTATCCCAACTTTGGTAGGACGTCGAAAAAGACATGAACTAGTAGTAGTACAAGGGAAAATATAAGTTGTGATGACTCAATATATAGAATATAAGGTATTAGATCCACAACTGTACTGGCTAAGGGTTGGAATTTAAAATTCAGAGATGAGAAGAAATAGTTGTCACATGTATATCCAGTTGATACGTAGTATACTAACCATTACTACATTTAGTTATTACTTTGCTTAGCAGATGGACTTTCGAGCGACAGTCGATATTAAGTTAACCCTACCTCAGAAACGGTTAAAATTAGACCTAGCCTCTATAGAACACTCTGTACTTTGGCTCCCCGTTACTTCGTTCATGTATCATAGGCAATATATATCCAATGCTTGCTCTTGAATCGAGCGTGCAAAGAGCGCAGCACTTTTTCCCCAGCTCAAGCTTCGTATTTCCTTGCAGGTGGGCTTACCATCCATCCAGCTCCGGGGGAATCGAGAGGAGGCCAATCTCCCAATCTATCTCCAAGGAATACCATGCTCCGTCCCACCTTGTTCCCCCATTTTGTGCTGTGCATGGCGAGCTGCTTGCCGCCTAGACGAAGGGATATACTTTTCACAGCTAGGGCATCTTTGGCTTTGCATGCACGCCCACTAGAATTATCGAAAGCGAATACTGCGATATCGCAAGGGAAGGCCCCGTTGAAAGCGGAAACAGCCTTCTTGGTTTGATTTCTATCCAGTTAATAGGAACCAATGGTATTAGTGCCACCGAGCCTTGGATGTTGAAAATTTTGTGATATCTTACGAAATAGTCAACTTTTTTATAAAAAGGGTACTTTCCATATAAGTTAATTTTTTATAATATAAACATAGTCAGGCGGATGAGGCTCAATATAAGGCGCTCAGAAACCAGTTAAAGAAGCAATTGTAGAAGGAGAGTCGCATCTCGTGGAGAGGTTTCTTAGCGGATGCAGCGTCAGACGCCAGGGGTGGCCATGGCGCAGGGCTTTGGCGAATGTCTCGATGGGCCGCACATTCCGATGCTAAGGCGTGATAACCACAGCCCCTAATGGGGGGAAGGCCCGAATATTGGCGGAAAGATTCTTTCCCCCGCCGGTGGATGCCGACCTTACAGATATGGCCGAGGAGGCAGACCGGACCGCCCCTACCGAGTGCATTGAGAGGAATGTGACAACTGCGATGGTGCAAGGGGTTATCCAGCGCCTCCCAGGCAGAAAGGCTCCAGGGCCGGATGGTATCACGAACGAGGTGTTAAAGATCTGCAACGATGAGATATCCGGCCACCTGGCAGACGTCGCCCGGGCATGCTGTAGGATCGGGTATCACCCTGAGGAATTCCGATGCACAGTGACAGTGGTGATACGAAAGGAGGATAAACCGGACTACTCCCTCCCTGGAAGCTACCACCCTATCGCTCTGGAGAACACACTTGGCAAGGTGCTGGAAAAGATAGTGGCAGACAGGCTCTCGGCCGCTGTGGAAAGCCATGTACTCGCACCTAACACGCAGATGGGGGCGCGGAACGGCCGCCGCTCAACACTGTCTGCCTTGGCCCTCCTCAAGGATGTGGTCCACCCGCCCGCAACCCAAAGTTCATTGTGTCAATGCTCAGCCTGGACCTTACAGGGGCTTTCGACAAAGTGTCCCATAACCGTCTCCTATAGATTCTCCGGAGGGAGGGGCTCCCTGAATGGACTGTCAGCTTCCTTCGTGGATTTCTCACCGGTCGCAAGATGCAACTGGCCTTTAGCGGCTACACAAGCGAGGTCATCGCAACGCAAACGGGTATACCGCAGGGTTCACCGTTATCCCCCGTCCTATTCTTGTTCGCGAGTGAACTGCTAGAGATGTTAGACAATGACTCGAGTAGTGTCATCGGGCTAGGGTTTGTTGATGACACGAGCCTCCTTGTATGGGGCTCCATAACAGCCGTAGAAGCCGCTCGTGAAAGGTGCCTCTGGTGGGCACGCCGCCATGGGGGCAAGTTCGCCCCGGACAAGTATAAACTAATACATTTCACACGGCGCAACAGGGTGGGTGTCCAGGCGGCGGTTCGAATTGAGGGCTTCGACGGCAAACCGGTCGACTCTCTACAGGGGGTGTGGGTAGACGGTGTTGGAATAAAGGACATTTTGAGGCATCCTTTATTTAGCAGGCTGATTCCCAAGAAGAGTATATCACGGAGAGCTAATGCAGATAGTCTGACTTACATTTGATCTGACTTGCACTTGATCTGACTTGCATTTGATCTGACTTGCAGTCAAGCTGACTTGCAGCTGATCTGACTTGAAGCAAGCTGACTTGCAGCTGATCTGACTTGGAGCCGAACTGAGTTGATGGAACACGGCAGGTACACGACATTGAGGATCGGGAGTTGAGGATTTTTTTTATATAGTGATAACCAAGACATGTATAACATACATTCACAAGTTAGTCCTTTAATTCAAGATCATGTCAGCGCTTCCCAGCGCCCACCGTTGTTCCTCGTATATTCCATATAGAAATTTCCTTCTGTAGCAATCAGTTGAAAGCCCCAAATATTCCTCTACTGCTAGCCCATAATCCTCTGTTGCTAGCTCATAATCCAATAGACGGAAAGCTTAGATAGACGAACCACGTACAAAAGGCCGCCCGCAAGGGGGCAGCCCAGTTTGAAGCCATGTCCCGAATAGTAGGGTCTACTTGGGGTCCTAGTTTTAGTAAATCCCGTCTTCTCTACGAAGCGGTGGTCCGTCCTACGATGGTGTATGGGTGTGAGGTTTGCCCAACTGCCTCCTGCAGCCCTTGGTGGCGCTTCGGAAGAAGTGCCTTCGGAAAGTCACCGGCGCGTACAAGCGAGTCCCTGTCAGAGCGCTTGAGAAGGAGGCGGCTGTCGAGCCCCTCCCACTATATGTGCAGAGTGCTGCCATGCGACACGCGTTGTTAAAGTTGGAGACGCGCCCAGTAGTGGGGTTTACAAAGCGGACATGCGACAAACCGTGGAGCCGACACCAGCTTAGAAGGGGCCGGCGGCTGCCGCGGCCGCCGAGCCAGTGGAGGACCTCCTGGGCCAAGCAAAGGTAGTGGCACAAGATATCACTAGGGCCTGCAAGGTCGAGGCGGAGCAGCGTAGCAGACGGGACGACAGAAGGTGGCGGCGCCCGGGCTACGGGCCGAGAGAGTCGGAGGCCTAAGGACACGAAAATACTTATGAACACCTGGCGGAGGTCCAGGTGGAAGGAGCAGTGGCTCCAGGGAAGCGGACTCCAGCATGGCAAACCCCATGGAGGATTTGCGTGCCCAGGCTACATGGCTCCCTCAGCAGGCCTGAGAGTACGATAATCTTCGTTTTGTATGAAGATACATGGCTTCCCCCACTGGAGCTTTCTCTTTGTCACGTATTTGTCGGTGGTGTTGATTTTCTGTTGGCCACCTAACCAGTGCTTCCACAGTTTCAGGCCATTTAGTCCATCTAAGATGTCATCGAACACCGCGTACTTCGCTCGTGACGGATCGAATCCCTCAAGCATAAACAAGCCGGGGAAGTACGCGTGTTCTCCTAAAGACCGAGCCCAGATCGTTTTGCCCAGTCGAGAACGGCTCTCTCGCGAACCAATGCGAGGAATGAGTCCTTGTCCTTGGCCTCTTCCAGGGTCTCCCGCCATACATCTCGTTCTTTTTTTTGGTCAGGTTCGTCCGGCGGTGTGCCTGATTCCTCCAGTACGTCACCATCCTTGATGACATATTCGTACACCTTCCATGGTGTTTGTCGGATTGGTTTGGTGTTGGGGTGATGCCCACACCAGTCAAAGTCTGTCGCATGGTTCACGATATGTATTTTTCCAAAGTCGACATATGCGTGGACGTGTAGTCCCTCTGTCTGATGATGTTTTTCGAGGGAAGTTACGATGCATTCGAATTCTCCGTATGGATCTCGAGACCCAATATGATGTAGGAGTCCCTCTCTCTGGAATTCGTCGGTGATTTGTGAATAAGTCAACAGGTATCTCTGTGACCGTAATCCGATTCACTAGTACGTGCTAAATTGACCTCATCTGAGCCGGGGATTTGAAGGCTAGGGTTTCTGTTAGAAAATTCTTGATCTTCAAGTTGAATTCTCTGAGAGTCTGGTCCAGTATCGACATCCTGCTCGCTTTGAGAAAGGCCACCATTTGACACGCTCGCTAATCACGTATAGGCCGGTTTAATGTACAGTGCCTGACATGCTGTATGTGCACCTGAATCTGGACTCGCAATTAGTTGCTCACAGAAAGGTCTGCATCTAAACCTAACCGACCAGTGAAGCAAACAGATACTACTATTATCGATAGCATGGGATTATGTCGATTTGTTAGAGCATCAAAAGTCACATTAGTACATGAGGAGGCAATGATGGAACTTATATAGTATTATATTACTAGTGTTGTGTGCGCTTATCACGTGACTGGAGAGACTAACTTTTTCATCGCTCTCAAATACAACAAGCAGTAATGTAGTTACCTCATTGGGACTGCTGACAAACCAATTCATGTACCTTTTAGGTCCATGACCAGGCTTAGTGCGTACGGATATTATTTCCAACGAATCACTTCTACGTATCAAAAGGGAGTCTGGGTCCAACATATCACAAAAGACCGAGGTTATTGTTGAGATAACGTGATGGCGACGTGTGGGAGAGAGAACGCCCCTATCATCCCCCTATCATCCCCCTATCATGTCATATGTACATGTACAGACACATATGTAGTAGTATGTATAAGCGGGCCACTCCGCCAGTCTTCTGCAATTCATCATTCTGTCATCCACCTCAATAAGACCTGGACACGAAGATCGGAGCAAGGAAGCAGAACAGCAGCAGCAAGCCGAGATCAAAATTGGCGGAGAAGGCGAAGGTCACTCTGCCTCAAAAACATGTGGGGGAATACGAGTCGGTGTCAAAAGAAGGGGAGGTAGATATGGAATACTCCACCTCCTTCTCTTCTTCCGATGATCCTCAAAGCTTCTTGCCGGTTGTGGTGCTGACCGTCTTCACGCCTACCACAAAATCGTTATCAAGGAAAAAGAGTATGTAGGTGGCAACCTCGTCCTCGAGGATAAGCTCGGGGGGAAGAGATCCCGCCTCTCTACTTTATCTTATGTTCTCTAGAGTCTATATTCTCCGTTGTGGTAAAGAGATTGAGTTGAATGTTGGGGCTTCGGTTTGGTGGTAGGGCTTAGTTTTGCAAAGGGCTGTATACACCGTCTATCACCCTCCCGCTTTTTATTTTTGTCTTTCATCCCTCTTATTGCAGGCCCCTGCTTCTGCTCATATTCCCCCCACTGGTGCCCCCGTTGCCCCCGCCTCCGAGTTCAGCACTCGTCCTTTCGCAACATGTCTGAAACCATCGCAATTAAATGTCTTGTTCTTGGCAATGCCGAGGGAGAAATCTCTGCAATCAGCTTTCCAGTTATAAAGGATTCCAGTGCTTTAAAGGATGAAATCAAGCCAAAGAGGGGAGAGGGGTGTTTAGAGATGTCTACGCCGTTGATATCGCTCTCCGTATGGCTTTCAAATGATACAGTGAAATTAGAGACCTCACGGAGCGCCCTAGACCAAACTCTAAAGTATTATTCCCGATTGAACGGTGAGGCGTAAATGTTATCGTACAGCTTCCTGATCCCGTCGGTGAGTATGCATATTTACGTCCCGTCCTGATTCCCCGATGGCTTTCTTGGTGCTGCTGTTTCACAAGTTAATGATGTTATATTTTATGTACGTCCACACTCTCACCACTAACTGTATTATCATTGTCAAAGTTTCTAGAGAACCAAAGGAAATAGGATGTGAGGACACCAGCCTCGCAACTAAGCGACACAAGAGAGTATCCATTGTAGTAGAGGGACTAGTGCTGGCGGGAATTACTATAATGTTGTATCATGTTGTCAGCTGGGCTATCTTTGTTGGGGTATGTTCGTGGTTGGGCCAAGGTCATTTGTCGTTCTTGGACCGCACCAATCCGGCAAGACTGATATGACTCCTATATATGGATTTTGATATACCGGGAGCTGAAGGCATGCGCGATTATAGTGAACATGACGCGGATAGTATTCATCTCTACAGTTCTTCGGCGGGCCGTTGGGTTGATTAGTAATCCCCTTTGATCTATGTGCTTCAGAGCCTTGCAGGGCGTCTATGACTCTGCAGGTGTAATGCACGAAGCTATATAATAGACTAGGCCGTAACGTATACACTCAACATTTCTATGACCTTTTGGTCGAGTGGTGTAGCCCGTATAAAGGCCTAGCGGGTGCGCATTACAACAGTGAGTGATGCGGATGTTCTTCATACGCGTATGACTTGATCGCCGATTATGAATGTCGTAGGTTTGTGCTTCTGGTCGTAATAACGCTTCTGCGTCTCGTTGGCAGTGGCTCGGGTGTTCTCAAGCAGTAGAGACATGAAGGGAAAGGAAAGAAGGTAATCATTGAGGCAAACCGATTAATATAAATTAGGGATCTGGAAAAACGTTGTGGTCTTTTTTCCTAGATGAATGAATATTATATTCTTTACGTGGATTGATGATAGTATATCTAGAGATGAGAAGAAAAAGTACCGAGGTGAGGGTCTGAGTTTTTCACAGATGGGCTAGGGCGCGGAATTGGTTTGTGGGGTGAAAGCTGGTTTTGATGATAATATCGTTGTGATTGGTAATCACTCTATCAGATTGGAAGATAGATATATAAACACCGGGATATCCTGATGATAAGAGTCAGGATTCCTTCTAGCGATACCGACTTCGGTCTATCCTGAAGCGATGGCGCGCAAGAAAGCTTTTATTGCCTGTGACGACCCATTTCTTCTGATCAACCGTCCGGCCAAGGGGATCTCAAAGTGTCGGCAATGTGTAATTCGAGGGCCTTCTCGCCGGTCTCCGACCTTCAGGAAATGAAGTACACGTTAGTATACAAGAACCGGAGGCGGCATGCTTTCAAAGAGGGGCTTTGGTGGAAGCTCAATGACAGATGATTGTCTAGGATGAAGATAAGAGTGGTCTTCAATGTGGACGAACTACGGAGTACCTATCTATGTCTTTGGTATTTCCATAAGCGTCGGCGGCTAACGGAATTTCTCAACTCTATGATACCAGCGATCCAAACCAGGGCGATTAATAAGAAAGGGTGTTTAGCCTTACGTAATACGAGGGTGTGCTTCCCTGGCATGGCTGAGAATCGGCGTTACCATAACAACATGGCCTGGGGCCTTTGCTGGAGCTATCCTACCACGTCCTCAAGAATGGAGACTCATCTGCCGGCTTAGGGAATATAGATGTTTTCCTGGCGGGCTGTCCCCGGGTAAATGTAATAAATGGAGAAGGTGATAAAAAATTTTTGCGCCGCGGTTGAAGGCTTCCATTTCCACCGTAAATATTTTGGAGTGGGGCGGCTCGTTATTCTCTGGCATGCCGATAAGCATGCCTGATGAATCAAGAAATAGGTGCCTGTACTAACCACTGCGCGTAGCTCGCTGAAGCGTTTTCGAAGCGGGGGGGCTGCCCCAGGCTTCATCATTAACAACCCCCATTACCTGTGAATGGATACAAAGAATTACCTCAATTGACTATGTAGAGCCTTATGTACAAAGGGGATTCGTTAAAAAAGGAAAAAGAAGGAAATTATCATAATGGATACTATGAGTATTCCTAAGAGGTCTTAAACCTCTCACATTACCTCCCAAGTTCTAAACTCCCGAACCCTCGGCGGGTTTGATCGAGCCGCTGGAAGTTTTCGAGGACGTGTCTGAGGACATGTGGGATGAAGGCGAGCCAGAAGAAGATAGCTTGCTCGGTAAAAGATATCCTGTTCACTCCCCCAAGGATCACCTCTCCATTCAGTTGAAGGGTGCCCATGCTGCATAAGGACAGGGGAGAAGCAAGGGAAGGCCCGAAGGAAGAAATAGATTAGCAAGATTCAAACGATCAGAAACAGGAGGATTTGTTAGTACATATCTGGATTCTATACATTGTTTAGATTGGGCACGAACCCAAGTGGCCAAACGGTACTATCATATATCCCTACTTTTATGGCTTTGTAGCTGTAATTCTAATGTAGTAAGCGAAACATTTCGATGACTTCAAGTTTAGAAAGGCTCTAAGCTCTATCTCTTAGAAGAATGACTGTCATGTACTTAGTTTAATGGAGCTGCAATTTGATTTCAAACTTTTATTTGAAAATGAAACCCAATTTCCGCTTCTAATGGTTTGCCGAGGACCTGCTTGACTCATTAATCAGACCCTGATTTTTGGGGCTAACTCCGAGATTAATGCGATGATTACCCGCTAGAAATAAAAAGTCCTGACCACACACGCCGAGTTTTCACCTGACCACGCCAAGCTGCAATCCCACAACCTTTTCCTGGAGGATACAGAACGCTGTGAATTGGATTGGTGGGTTGTTTCCGATTCGCCATCCTCAATCTCATCCAAGGCGTTGGCATGATTTTCGAACTGGACTCAGCTATTGCCAAGTTGAAATCTGTCTCGGGCATCAGGTATCTTGCATAGCTCTGCGATTATATCATAAACATTGCCTTCGATGGCAAATCACTCATAGCCTTCCAGATCTTGTTCACTAGTTAGTGAGAGAGTAGGTTGTGGCAGAATTTGAACAAATTCTCTAAATGTCGTGTTTCGCTCGCGTTCTTCCGCTTGTCTTCGTGCCTCCCCTGCTTGTGTCAGTTTCTCCTCTGCTTGTGTCAGTTTCTCCTCTGCTTGTGTCAGTTTCTCCTCTGCTTGTGTCAGTTTCTCCTCTGCTTGTGTCAGT
>JAHQZX020005414.1:64664-133815 GCA_019804575.2 Pseudotulostoma volvatum
TTCTCCTCTGCTTGTCTTCATGCCTCCCCTGCTTGTGTCAGTTTCTCCTCTGCTTGTGTCAGTTTCTCCTCTGCTTGTCTTCATGCCTCCTCTGCTTGTCTTTGTGCCTCCTCTGCTTCCCCTGCTCGTCTCTGTTACTGCAGGAAGAGGGCTTTATAATCTTGTGAGTTGTTGCTAGCCATTGGTGCATCGGAAGGAAGTTCACTAGAATGTGGTCAAATTCCTGGACTAGGGCTCTCAATAAGTCAAGTCATATCAAGTCAGATCCAAATCAAGTCGATCAACAAGTCAAGTCTTAAGTAACTTGTTTGGTTGATTTGGTGACTTGGTCAGTTGGGTGGGGTACCGTGGGTTATCACCTGACGCACGATATTTTAACCAATGCTTAGTGCCTCCCCACAAAAGTAGCTATGGAGCCACGCAGACACGATAAAAATTTCTGATTTTTAATATAACAATTTATCTCATAAAGAAGCCATATAATTATTTTTAGTTGCTTCGGAAGCGTTGAGGGAGTCGTATTTGTCTTCCCCACTGATTTACTGCAATAGGAGCCTCGGAAACATCTAGTGCATCAAGACCGACAATATCTTCCTCCTCTTCTACAGATTTGGGCATCTTTTCCCTTACCCAACCTCTCTTAGCCTAGTTCATATCATTTCCATGCCGTAGATCCGCTTGTTCTCCGGATTTTGTCTTCCCTTTTCCACCGCTTTTTTGGCCTTGTTTAAAACTTTCACTCCCTTCCGCTCTTCGGCCAAACGTTGCTTTTCTTCCTTCTCCTGCTGTCGACGAAGCTTCTCTTCCTGTTTGGCCTCTCTAGCACGTTTCGCAGCTTCTTTCTCGATTTGAAGCTCACAGGCTCGCTGGATTTTATTTGGGCTGTAGAAAATGGCATTACCATCTTTTGGATCTCGGATTTCGAGCGGTAACGGTCTTCCTCGATTTCGCTTCTTTTGTTCATGAACCAGGGCGTTTTCTAGACCATGACATCGCGTTTTCAGAAGGATGTTCTCGGTTGACAAGCGGAGTATTGTATTATTAAGCTTTTAGACTCTAAAGTCGCAAACATCGTCAACAACTTCCATTAGAAGCGTTCTAATGCGATGCCAGTCTTTTGCCTCAAGGACAGAGTCTGAAGACAGGCTCGATGAAGGTCTATCCTTCGGCTCCCTAGGAAATTGTGCGAGAACGGTCTCCGGTTGCCAAGGATGTAGACCAACGGATTTCACCCACTGTTGTTGATATTTTTAACGGTAAACACCGTCCCCTAGCTTCTCCAGAATAGGCGAAAGAAGTCTCATTTGGTTATATGACTCAGTCCTTGACATGTAACGACCCAATCCTGAAGCATAAGTATTGTATTGACGATACTAGCTATAGGCGGTCTATACTAGGATCCAAAGGTAAGTTGTTGTTGTTGTTGTATTGTTTAACGTCTTTAAGCGGCCGAAAGGCTGCATAGGACGGATCCAAAGGTAAGAAAGAGAAAGGAAAGAGAAAAGTAGAACATAGAACGGAACAGAGGGTAAATAAACTACTTTTGGGTCATGTGACCCCCATCCGAGCCTGGTCCGTCATAGACAGTCGTGTAAAAACCGCTCTAGTTCATCGCTATAAGCTTCGGAGAGAGAGGTAAAGAGACCGACATCTAAAGGCTGCAAAGTATGCGTCGAATGTGGCGGATATACAGCCAGAAGTATCCTATTGGCGTCGCAATAGCTGATGAACTTCATGGCTATGTGGGAGCCGTGACCGTCAAGGATTAGAAGTCTCTGCTTCCTTTTAGCCTTCTCTTTCGTTTCACGATCAAAAATTGTGGTAAGCCATGCGTATCCTAGCTTATAATTTGTTCAGTCACTAGGTGATGAGGTGAAGAAGCAACTATGCTCTGAGGGGTCGTAATCCTCAAGCCAGGAATCTTGAATTCAGCCGGAAGCTGCCTGATAAATCAGACCGGGCGACAGCGACGTTCCATCCGCGCAAATACAAGCAATTGTGGTAATCCACTCCCGATTTCCATCTTGAAGTCCTTGCTTGAATCCTCCCTGCTCGTATTGCTGGCGGGAAAAGCTGCTTCGCTTGCTGGTTATTGAGTAGCTGCTGATTTTGGGCTAGGGACCATTTTTTCATGTACAATACTGACAGTGCTGTGAACATGAGATCCTTGAGCATTCGGCCAACTATAAGATACCTAAATAGCCTGCTATTTGTGTATTGGAGGTAACTACACTTATAACCTTAAAGTTATATAAAGGTATGTTGGCCTAGTAGTACCCTGAGGAAGGCAGAATAGTATTGTTTGCGGGTTTTCCTCCACAAGAACGATTAATATTAGTGATATACGGGTAGCTACATACCTTAATCTTGAGATTATCAAGGGGATAATTAGTCGTACTAAATTTTTAGGGGGCAGTGTTTAGCGTTGTGATACTAAGGGACTTGAGGTATCAGTCGCTTATCAACGCGGAACACAATGCAAGCAACCTTGAAGAAATATCATATGTATATGCATAGAATACAAAAAAGAACGCCACAACCCAAATTATCACTGTTGCTTCTTTTGCGAGCCCGGTGCAGTATCCTTCTCGAACGCCGCGTAAGGAACTTGTAAACTCGTGAGAGCTGAGATGCCTACGTATAGGATGGCCATAAATACGAAGCTGGCGAGTAGGCCCATGAAGATGCCTTAAATGTCATTAGCTAAGTAAAATGTCTCCCGCTTCCCGAATCAAAGGACGAACCTGGTGTGAAAAATTGGTACCGCTCAAAGAGAGACTGCTTGCTATCAGGAGTCTCCTCACGAACATGCGCAACGTAGTCTCTTTTCAATTCCGTATGGAGAGGCTCTTGATATGCGCCGCCCGGAAAGCTGACAATAGATTCTGATCCTTCATCATCCACAAATTCTTTGGGAGTGGTTATGTAAATTAAAGTGTAGCTGCGCGAATGGATACGATCAAAAATAGTTGCCAAGAAGGAATCTGGTCAATGTTAGCTATATATAACTGCCCAACTTGAAGTTTATCACGAACCGTTGTCAACAAGCTGTTGTCCCCGGGTTGAAGACAGTGGAAGCATGGGGAAAGTCACACTAATTGTTTGACTCTTTTCAAAATTTGAGGGGATATTTCCAGCTATGGGCTTGTTAATCTTTAAGCGCTAAGTCTCTAGAGAGCTGGAGGAGCTTACTCGATGCATGGATCTCCGTTAGTGGCGAACCACACTTCTCTTGCAACAAAGCACGGATGTACGCTGGATCCATTTCTCCAAGGACCTCACTGACAGTAAAGTTCGATTGAATTGCCTTATCCTCCCCTGTGAAAATTTGCCTTAATCGAGGGGCGGATTCCCGTGTTGAATAATCCAACGCGTGGACGCCTAGTTGGAAGGCAACCACATAGTAATCGGAAGGACAAGAACTGAGCTTATTACTGACATCGCTGAGCAAAGAAGTAGCGGACTTTAGCTGCGAAGAAGCTGTAGGCATCCTAAAATGGAATGTATTAACGATCTTCAAGGTCTTGCCTGGAGTGGAAACAATAATCAGTTGCACACTAGGGTTCGGAGTGAGACCAACTTAGAAGTGGAAGCAAAGAAGAATGGTGATGTATTTATATATCCCTCAACTACTATCGCTCCAAGAGCGAGTAGCCCTAGTCTGCCCAGGTGCATGATGTCGTTGCTGTGCTGCGGGTGTCGCTGCTTCTTATAATTGCTACCAACTCTTAATTGCGTGGAACAGTTTAGAGGTGGTCAAGGCCGCAGAGACTTGGCGGTTATTCTAAAAACTCCCAACGGGTCACAGCCCACGTTGCATTACAACTCGCTAGCGAACCTCTGTCTTTTTTCTTTCTCCCACTCTCGATTCGGGAGAAGGAACACTCTTCGCGCATGACCATATTTTTCATTATGGTACCACAGGAAAAGAAGCGCAAACTTACTATTACTTTCGATCCCGCCGCGCGTCATGAATTCCTAACGGGTTTCCACAAACGTAAATTGCAACGAATAAGACACGCTCAAGAAATCGCCGAAAAGAAGGCTCGCGAGGAGAGGAGGCAGGAACGAAAAAAGGTTACTACATCTTCACGTTCACACCGACACAACTCATGCTCCGTAACTGGCAAGTACGTTCGCTAACCTTAATCTCGTTGACAGATCCGGGAGGAGCGAGCGGCAGAATATCAACAAATCTTAGAGAAAAACCAAAAGCTTGTCAGGGAATTGAATGGCGATGCTGATTCCACACCGGGGAGCGATTCTGATGGTGCCGAGGATGAGCAGTGGGAAGGTTTCGAAGAGCCGCCGGCCATAGACTATGAAGTAGAGTATATCGATGAAGACAAGTATGCTACAGTGACAATTGAAGAAGTGAATCCTTCAAAAATAGGGCTCTATAAATTGTCCAATGCACCGATGGATAAAGAGCAGAGTCACGAGAATAACGGCAATGATAATTCACACAACGCCACCTCCAACCTTGCCAGTGGTTTATCATCTGGGGGAAAACCAGCATGGAAAACGGACAAACCCAAAAGGAAAAGGAAAAAATACCGCTACCAATCAAAGGAGGAACGCAAAAAGACACAGTTAAAGGAACGGCTGGTCAAAAAGAAACGAGCCCAAGCAGGACGAGGTCGATGAATATAATCCAGAATCATAGTCACAAATTTCTATTTAGTCCTTTCCCTCCTTTCTTGGACTTTATCGATCTCAATAATATAATTATTTGTTATGTACTTATGTGTGCTGTTGGCAGCATACGGGTAGAGTGGGAGAAGCTCAGGTATCTTCTTGCACATTGAGACAACGCAGGAATTCACTCGGCGAGTGATAACAATGGACAAAAAATCTACTGAAATTACAGAGGCAGAAAGAGAAAAAGCTGATGCTCATAGGATATCTTGGAGCGTGATTGCAACCAGTGTCCCCCTTAACCCTTTAGACGTTGCTTATGGAAACCTCCAAATCATGCAGTTCGGTCTGCAAGCCTATATACTTCTTGGCCATCTCCTCATATTTCGCCTCCCACTGGTCACGAGAGGCCTCAAGGGCCTGCACCTTCCGTTCATAGTGTCCCGCTTTCACATCAGTCTGGCGAAGCCTACTATAATGTTAATGAGAGGACACAGAAAGAGTCATCAAAAGCCTTTGTTTCACAAACGTACTTCTCAACAGTCTCGCGTAGAGTCTTGTCTGCCTCTTCAGCCTCCTCTTCAAGCAACTGAAGACGTCTCTGAAGAGCCTCATTTTGGGTATCGTTCTGAAGACTTTGATTGGCAGCCTCCTTGGCCGTTTTGAGGGCGCTCTCCAACTTCTCGATCTCTATCTCCAGGAGCTGATTCCGGCGTGTGAGAGACGTAATCTCCTGCTCCTTGGCCAAATTTTCTTGTTCCAACCCCTTCACCTTGGTTTTCAGTTCCTCCACCTTTTCCTTGGCTTCATCAGCCTCCTGGCGGATAGCATCCAACCTCTATAGAGATCATGATTAGTGTCAAGTGATGATAATGGAGTCGTATGCACCCAGATAGAGTACTAAGCTCCTGAGCTACCCCGCTGTCAGGAGTAGGGAGGGGAAGGAAAGCATACCGCTTTGATTTGTGCTGCCATTTCGATACCGAATCAAGAAAGAAAGAACGTTATGGAGATATTTCAAGGCTTCGCTCAGAGATAAACCAGAGTTGAGGCCGAGATGGAAATGACAACAGGGCTCTATAATTATTATTGTCGGTTGGCAACAGTTGAATCGGTACTTCTAGTGTGTCGTTTCAGTCCTCCAATGATATTCGAGCGGATGGTGCCCATCTCCACAGGCAACAACCACTTGGAAAACAACTAAGAAACGTGACATTGGAAGTATTATAAATCAGCCTATCATCACTCTAATAATCGAGCCAGCAATCATCACGTGCAGCCTATTAATCGAGACCCGCCCCAAAAACACCACAGCATACATTCAAAATCCTCCACTTAATCATCTTAAAAAAATGTCATGCCAGAAAATTTTTACCATAGATAGTAGAAGACTTAACTCGCAGCGGATCTCTTTTATGATACATCAAAATGCCTTTCTTTCTATCCTAAACATGATGATTATCCCTATGTATTGGTTGCCAAAAGGCCGAACGGAGTAACTACCTATTTTTCCCTTGAACTTCGACAATATGTCAAAGCACGGCTGCCCTGATCCGGGCGTTTAAGTGACACAAGCAACCCGATAGAGAAACCGGCAGAATAATAGCCTTCATGCGGGCAGAAGCGCGCTTGGAAGTGATTAGATTAGCCGCATGTCGGAAAACCCGGACAAAAACCCAATAGGAAGAAGAAGTGTGGAATAATACCTCCATTATATCCCTTGCGCTGAACCCTTGATGGTATCGACGTATTGATAATGTCAATAATATGGATGATAATACCTTTAGCACGGACTGCCTCATAGGTATTATCACCCGGTCTGTGCTGAAGGGTTCATATCCGTCATCATATATCATATAACTAATAATGTCTGCGAAGTTCATCAAAAAGAGGCTCTACGCTTACCCTTCATCCCAACACAACCTTATCATCAATCATCTGCATCTCATCCAGTACCTCCTGTTCATTATTCCTCTATTTCATTTTCCCTTTCATCCCTCTCCTATTGTGACCTCCTACTTCTGTTCCTGTTCATACCGCCCCCCTTGTCGCTGCCTTATTCTTGGTGATGCTGAGAAAATACCTTTATAATTAAAGCCCCAGCTGCAGATAACATTGGTACTTTAAAGAAGGTAAAGACGGAAGAGATATTAGGAACATCATCGCCAAACGATATGATGAAATCAAGGACCTCACGGAGCTCCCCGGACCGAACTTAGAATCGGTTACCCTCAATTGATAACGTTTTGAAGACATCAATCGGCGTAATGTACACATTATCGGACAGCCTCTTGCTCCTACCGGTAAGCACGTATATTTGCGTTCCCATCCGGATTTCCCGGTGGCTTTCTTGTATCATGTTGCTATTTCACAAGCTAATGGTGTTATGTTCGCATTCTCATCCTCAAAGTTCCCAGAGATCCGTACAGGCCAGAGACAAATGGGCTTGAAGGCGCTAGCATTGCAGCCAAGCAACGCAAAAGCGCATCCACTATAGTAGAGGGGCCAGTGCTAGTGGGAATTATTATATTGATGTATCCTGTTTTCACCCGGGCTATCTTTGTCGAAGTGTATTCCGCCGTCTTTGAATGAGGGTCATTTATTGTTCATGGACTGTACCGATCCTCCTCCTTACGGGCACTCGACGATGAGCTGAGGAAGGCAGCCCGATATCACTCATATGTTTTCGTATATTGGCTGAAGGCGTGATTCGCAAGTATGGTGAACAAGATGGATTCTTCATATATCTGTTACTACAGATCTTTGGCAAACCATTCTACCAGTTAGAATTTCTGACATATCTCCATCAGCTATGACAACGCTACCGCCTCTTTGTAGATGAGTTTCAATACATTTTACACCCGGAAACTTTTCTCTTACGGCAGAGAGTTTTTTTAGATTTCTTGGATCTATCATAGTTTAAGACAACAAGGGGCGTGGCCATAAGGTGCAACTTTGAAGGCCCGCGTCAGAGGGAGAGAACAGCGGGAAGGTGCAGTAGCAAACTGTCGCAAGCTTACCAGCACTGAAGAGCCTATTCTAGGGGCATGGATTCTAGATCTTGATAAAAAGGGTCTTCCGTATCTTGCAAGTATATGTCTCGCCCTCATACTACCCCATGCTCAGTTGAAGCGAAATGGTGTCTCTATCAGCGAAAAGTGGGTAACCCGCTATGTTCGCCGTCGCCCAGAATTGTGTTCCAAATACAACAAAAAGCACAATTGCCAGCGTGCCTGATGCGAAGATCCCATTACCAAGGGCTGGTTCAAGGTGTTCATAATACCATATAGAAATACGGCATTCTTAAGCAAGATATCTATAACATAGATCAAACTTTCAAAGGCGGTGTGATATCTACAACCAAAGTTATCACTTATGAAGAGACAAAGGATGTGCGAAGTCTATACAAACTGGTAATTGTGAAGGGGTAACAGCAATCGAGGCCGTTAATGCTACCGGGTGGGCTCTGGCACTGAATATCATACTTGCTGGTAAACAACATCAATTCCCGTGGTATAAAATTGCACAAAACAACTAGAGGGTTAGCATGAGCGAGAATGGCTAGACCAATGATGAGATAGGGCTTCAACGGCTTCAGGAGGGTTTCAAACCACATACGAAATCACGGACAGTACGACGATATCGTCCCTTGACTCTTGATAGCCATAGTAGTCATGTACTGCAGAATTTCATGAATTCTGTACTAATAGCGAGATTATCCCCTTTTACATGCCCCCCCCAATTCATCCCACCTTTATAAACCGCTTAGCGTTTCCCGTTTCTCGCCTTCGAAGCAAGCCCGTGGGCGGTTAATTCAAAGGAGAATGGAGAGCGGGACTCATACTATTGACAAGGAGGATCCTCTCGGGATGCATCAACAGGTATACCTAGCTCTTTCAACAGCCAATATTTAGAGTGGCTTCACAGCTACCGGCTTATGCCCAATTTCACCAGGGAGAGTCCTTAAGAAATCCTATATCCAAGTCCATCCCAAGACACCATCACCACCACCTACACCCAGAGCAGTTTATCATTTGGGCCAGGGAAAACACCAGCGGCTATCCACGAACTCGATCGACAAAAGAAGCGAATCCAAAAGCTACGACAGCGCCTAACGGGATCATCACCAACCTTCTTCCAGGAAGTTGATAAGCTGGTCAAAGGCGCTGAAGTTGCGATGCAAAATCCAGTCCTTTTGCAATGAGAAATTGATGAGCTTCGGATAACTTAGCTATGATACATATATAATAGGCAGTTTTGCCCTACCCGTACGCCCCGGGCTCTGTATCGCATAGCCGCTTGCGGTCACGGGAACCGGTCGTTAAATACCAAAACATAGATAGACATACCAAGAGCCCTAGTGGGATGTATCGGATGCGATGTATCCGCTCACAGCTAGGAGCCTATCTTTACGTATACATAGTCTACTATGATGAGAATGGACCCGTGTTGTATGAGCTGATATACCTCGTTTAGATCTAACTACGGCGGGGATTTGATTCTTAAACGAAGCAGGTATCTATCAACTGCAAGCGGGTAGATCTATACACAATAGTATTGTGTATACTTTGAGGTTACTCTCCGTCTCTAAGTATAGTGGTCACGCTAGCGTGAAATATCCTAGTTGTATTATTACCATTACATATAATTACTGTGTATGATACGGATTACTAATCAAAAATGAATGTCCCCTCCTTCCGTTTTTGAGTCCCGTGTTGCGCTAGCTACGTACGTCCCTGATCTGCGTGTGAAAAACTATTTAGAACCCAGGCATATGCGCATCATATACCTACAGCTTGAAGCCAGCAGTGCTGCCTCATTTGAGTCATGCAATCTATCATATAATTATTAGGCAGATAACCTCGCTATACGTAGGTTGCGCATTGGACAAATCCTCTAGCTAGTGCATTTTCGATAGGTAATGGGCGGATCTATGATCAATAATCGTTAACACCACTATCAATTGCCAACTTAATAGAGCTGTAGCTATAGCAATCAGCGATCATTAAGCTCGGGTGAGTTGTCATCATCCTCCAAATCCGGACTTGACTCGCAAGTGGTAGTCGGATAAGGTACTTATAATAGGAGGAATTGATAGGGACACCGCGCTGACATTTTGAACTTCCTCTCCCACGTTTAGGCGATATTATTATTATTATTATTTAATCAAGTTTAGAGTCCGCATGCAGCCTTCATGGCTATGGCAGACTATACGACTCCACACATCTCGGTCTCTTCACAGTTTTTGTCTTCGGTACATTTTCCTCGCTCCTTCCAATCGCCTTTAATGCGCAGAGCATTTGAGTTAACTAGTAGACGGCTAGTAAACTCTCCTTGTGGTTTTAGTTACATGAGGCCCCTTTGAAGGGGTAGTTTCGGTACATGATTGGTTCTGAGCTACACACTAGTCGAGTAGTGGTGGTAGCTAAGCGGGGTGCCCAATCCCACTCGTTACCAATACTCCTCTCCTAATGCATAGCTCTACAGGGGGTATTAGCACCTTGCTCACTAAATACCTGTGCGGGCAAGATTTTTGATGTGTCGGAGGTAGGATTCGAACCCACGGCTTTCGATCGAGAAGACAGGTCCCGAACGAGAACCACCTCGGGAAGCGCTTACCACTACACTATCGCCGCCCCGACCGTTTAGGCGATATGTAGCGATGATGTTTGTGGAACAGATGCGTTTGGGAAATTTGTTTCGCTAATTGAGAGGCTGGAGGCTTTATGGGCGATGAACTAGCAGCCTCGACCTCGTCCATGATGGACGAGTAGCCTGTGATATGTCGGAAATCAATAGCGCATGACTGGCTAAAGATAGAAGTGGAGGAGCACGCCACCCGAATGCAACGGATACTATTATGATTCCCAATAGTCCCGCATTATTTTCCCAACCTACCTCATGCGAAATTGTTATTTTTTTTTTGACTCCGATAGTGGGAAACACTCTCCATCCGCTTCGTTGAAAGCGTTATTCACTTATAATAAAACAAATTATTTCCAAATCAGGTTAACCGCCTACTGCTGGCGAACAGGACCCAACCATTGGGGCGAAGCCAGGAAAATGCTATGGTGGCGGACATTGGACTTTTATTTTTGATTAGTAATTCGTATCATATACCGTATTTACATGTAATGGTAATAATACAACTAATGTATTTTACGCGAGCGTGACCACTATACCACCACCTCTACTTAGAGACGGATAGTATATCAATGGGACGAAGTTGTTGTGCAACACATGCGTGGCAGCGAGGTGGACCTGATAACTAATTGTAAAAATTTCTAAAGGCATTTAAAGGGTAAGTTATCGGAGGAACGAAAATTGTAGCCAAGTGAGAAGGAATTCACCTTGAATGCCCTAAACCACACTGCGAGGAATGCCGGGAGAGATAACAATGCAACAAATGTATTATGGGCAGAAGACGTGACTCTTGCCGACAAAAAAGAAACCACAATGGCAACTACACGCAGAAACTGATCTGCAACAATTATACATGTGTCCGTATTTTTTTTACATCGGGAGAATGTATACCATCTTACGCCTTCCTAAAATGGTAAAGCTCCCGCGAGGGGACATGTCTGAAAAAGTGCCCTTTTTTCAAACGAACTCCTAGTGATTTTTTAATATATCTTTCTGTAACTTTATTCTTAAACCAATTATCTATAGAGTTACAGGCTCTGATTTTGTTTTTCATGTGGTGGTGTGGCGTTGCTTAGCTTTGAAAATGGTGGCCTTTTTGGGTGCACTTTTGTATTGGATTTGAATGTCCGCTACCATAGCAAATTCGTATTTCGAATAGGCTGTGCAGATCACTCAGGAGTTCGCAAAGTATATTGGCCCATGAATTTTCCCGGTCCACATCCCTGCCAAATAATAAATCGAGGCACACCCAATATTCCTATGCATTAGTGCGTATGCCGACCGGTGTGTGGACATTTACACATCATAGCGCTGACTGCTTTTCCGCTTTCGACCTTGAAAAACACAAATAGGCAGCGGGTGCAAAGTATAGGGGGAACAATGAAGCTTATAAGATTAGAGCAAAATCCGCACTGTCTTTAAACTGAAGTTATTCAATATATACTATTGCTCGTTCTTGTATTTCCTGCCTACCTACGAAATTAGTACCTAGGTATTCTGGCCTTTTCAGGAACCATATATAATATTATTATTTACTTTCATACAAAGACACCGGGTTCTACAAGTGGACCTCCAGAAATCCATCATGCGGCCTATACTTCTTTTCACTATTATGATCAGTGCTGTGATTGCATCTCCACTTAAGGAGATGCGTGCCGTGGGAATAAGTGAGCGTCAAGGGGTATGCAGCTTCCCCTATCGAAAGATTAGGAGTCAATGGACTTAGAATTGAACAGTGTACTAATATAAATACCGTGAAATGCTTAGGATGTAAGTTTTGGTTTGTTCAAAGAAAGGTCGGCTAGCTTAACACAGTGCTGATATGATATGGGGTGGCTAGATTGTAAGTGATGAAGCTTCCCCCATCGAAAGACCAGGAGTCAATGGACTTGGAATCGAACAATGATGACTAATTCATGCTGATATGATATGGGGTGGCTAGATTGTAAGTGATGATTCCTTGTTGAGTTATAATAACCGGTTTGATGCACTGACATTAATATAAAATGATTAGGATGTAAGTGATGTCCTTGACTTACATTGGTTTGATTAATTAGCTTAATACAGTGCTGATATAATGTGGGATGAGTAGCTTGTAAGTGGTAATCTTTTATTGAATCACGATAACCAGTTTAATATGAATATGAATGTTTAGGCTGGAGTAAGTGGTGATCTTCGACTAAAGCAGGGTTGATAGCTTAATGCAGTGCTGATATGATATGGGATGCTTAGATTGTAAGTCATGATTTCTTGTTGAGTTATAATAGCTGGCTTGATGCAGTACTGACATGAATATAAAATGATTAGGACGTAAGTGGTGTCCTTAACTCACCCACTGGCAGGTTTGATTAGCTTAATACTGTGCTGATATGATGTGGGATATGCAGGTTGTAAGTGGTAATCCTTGATTGAATTATGACAACTGGTTTGATATAGTACTAGCGCTAACATGGACCTAAAAATGCTTAGGTCCTGGACGTAAGTAATGATCTTTAATCAAAGCAAGGTTGACTGGTCAATACAGTTCTGATATGATATGGATATGGGATGTTTAGATTGTAAGTGACCACCCAAGTCAGGCAGTCAACTCAAGGTAACTGGTTTAATATAATACTGACATATATAGTGATCATAATTATTCCACGACATGCGTTTCACAGTGAATGTCAAAAGGTTCTTGCGCGCGGCTGGTTATTCTAGTGCCTATGGATTGATTTTCTCGTTTGGAATTTAACATGGAATTCTTTATTGCTGATGCCTTGGTGTGGGTTTTCTTGTCTTTATTGAGTTTTCCCTATACTGTAATGCAAATGCAAAGGCAATTAATATACTAATATTATTACATTTACAAGTATTCGCCAAGCCTACTTCTCTGTCTTTTACAAACACCCTGATGAGTTAAGAACCCATTACACGGCTGCATAGTGGGATTATTTGAGGGGAAAATAAAGACCTTATTCAATTTTCGTCTCATTAGCTGCTACCTGGTCGTCTCTTGGTACTGTACAATGATCCCTTAGGCTATAGAAGCTTGCAGCTCTCATTCATTCGGTCTTTGCCCTACAGTCACGGCCAGAGTTTCTTTGTAAGTACACAATCAATTCATCGTATGTTGCAATACAATAAATGATGAGGCCCTTGGGGGTGGGTAACGGGAAATGGTTCTGACTAGAAATTGATAATGCCTAGTAATTGCCATCCTACACAATAATTATCATGAAGCCTTGAACTTAGTATTTATATACTATTCACATAGCATGACTGTAGACATTTGTCTAGTTTCTTCCTCACGTTATTATCCGATCATGCTTCGGATATGCTTTCACATGCCAGTCTATCTCATAAAAGCAGCTGAAAGAATTCTTGAACCACATTTATACCGCAAATTCCTTAACTGGTTGATTCGATAACTTTTGCATGAAACTAGCTTGCATCACTGTAGGAATAATCTACATGTGAATCGCTTCGCACGGAAATAGACTTAGTAGAATACATGTATACTAGATTGTCGCTACTACTATCATACTTGTAATATATCCTCTATCTAGAAAGGAGAACGGCGGGAAAGATCTGGGAGGAAATCCTTGCATAGTTTCTCCTTTCACTTTCTTCCTTTCTTTCCCTGTACTTTTACAGTGTATTAGAGCCCTACTGGGGCAATTCATTCTTTTGCATTCAGTCCAGGTCTGGCCCTTCACATAATACTAAGTACCACCCATTTTTTTTCTTTATCATCCTATCTTGTTGGAGCTTAGGATCCATTGATTGTGAGCAAGCTACACGAGTATGCAACACCCGAAACCGATTTGAGCAAGCTGTGTTAAGGCGGCATATCAATACCGGATACGATAACGAACTTCCTCTACCTCATTTCCCTAAGTTGATTACAGCCAGAGCTTGGTCTGGACTTTGCAGTCTGAGACGCCTCTGAGATCATTCTTTTCAATTACTTCCCTATCAAGATTGCCCGGAGCTTACACAGTGTTTTGCCAGTGATTATTCACGGAACGACACAGGCGAGCGACGATAAAGTTATTTAACCAGACGACAACAACGGAGATCACAGATCACTACGGAAGTTAAGGGGAAGTGGCTCTAAGAACTATAGTGAAGCGGGTCCCTTATGATCGACGTTCACGTTTCCGGGCGAAGTTCTTCATTGAAAGCGTTAACTTGCCCAGGGGAGAGATGCTACGCAGAAATTGACTATTGTTCAGCCCTTGAAACTAGGATGTCTTCTTACGTGGAAATGGCTCTCGTCAACGGACAACCTGTGACAATTCTCGCTCGACATTGCAGTGGATGGAATGCAGCGAGAAGATCTTCGCTTAACGACTGTCCACCTGGGCTCGTCATGTGATATTCTTCTTGGGCATCGATAGCTTAGCGAGCGAATAAACCGGAAACATCGATTCGAAATATTTAGGCCAAGGAGATCCAAGAAGGCTTTGTAATTGACAGCATGATTCAACAACTACGCGTGTTGGAGAAGGATCAGAAGGACATTGCCGTTACTGTTATTAGGACACTCCCTTTAAAGCCTTATGAGAATATCTCGGTCTGTGAAGAAGACTTTTGCTCCTCTTGGATTCTGATAGCGGGTGATGACAAGGTTTATTTGAAACTTGAAGAGGATACCATCGCTGAGGACCAAGTTCGGCTTAAGTTAAAGATTAGGGGTTTACAGACTTGCCATCCATCGAGAGTATTTGGCGAGGGAGAAGACCCTTACATTATTGACACTTCGCTATCTAATGTTGGATAAATTTATTGTCAATAGCAGAGTGAAAAGAGAGATTCTTGCTGGAAAAATACACTAGTCTTGCTTCTATATCGATCCTTTTATATCTAATGAACCAATAAGGATACCGAAAAAGTCAACAGGAAATGTTTTTAGACGGCCCCATTCCAGCGTTGCACATGCAAATCCATCCTTATACTCATCACACCGAGCAAAGCTCGTTGGTCCGTATGTCCTTGTCCTCAATTTGTCCTTTTAAGCTGTCTCGTTCCTCACGAGCTCAAGCTAGATCCTGGGTACATATATCATTTTAAAAGCGGACAAATATCTTGTCCAAGTTGATATAAACTTGATTTGAGTTCTCGGTGATGGCTCTCTTGAACTCCGCCAATGTAATCCGAGGTTTGTCTGAAGACAACTTGGCAGACCAAGTTTATATCGATTTGGACAAGATCTTTTTTCCGCTTTGCAATGATACCCAGGACCTGGCTCGAGTTCATGGGGAATGAAATAGCTTAGCTGAAAGTAACGCTTTGATTTAAAGTCCGTGGCACTTCTGGGATCGAAATTATTGGGCATCATTAGAACTTGTATGCCCACAAACAATACTAAGCTAGTAAACTGGAATTATAAATCGCACCTCTTTGTTGTGACTGCGGGGCATATTCTAGTTGTCTTCGACTATAACTTATATTCATAGAATATGTGAGAATCCTAATTATAATAGTAGGCATTTACCAGTGGCTCTCCGTAACAATAGAATCCCTCTCTAAGCTCTCAAATATGACTACCTGGTGTCCACATCAGTCTCTTGATGCGTGCCTCGTTGACGAGGTACATAGAGCAATCGAGTCGTTGTCTCCTTCACATTTATTGCCCCCTCAAGCTAGGCGAGGTCCTTGGGAATCCTCAAGAATGCCTTGATCATCTCCAGAATTTCGCTATGAGCTAGGGATTCTTTGTCGTCCAAAGGAGCAAGAAGAGGAAAAAACGGTACCGTCGGCAGTGTAGGTTGATAAGTTCTCAAGGGCGTCCGATCGTCATTTATGTAATCAATATAACGGAGATACCCGAAAACCAGCTTCTCAGCTAGTGAGTAATCTCCCACGTAAAAGTCAATACGAGAATAGAGCCGGGGCAGCCTCCCTAGCCTCCGTATACTCTCCGCTGACTTTTGCCACTGCCAGATCTTTTACCTTGTCCAGGGTTCGAGTTCTCATATAACCGCCCCATAGAGGTCTCCCATAGGCGAACAAACGTGAAATATCAATTACCAACCCGCTGGATGATGTTGCAGTTGATTGTCCCGAATCGAGCCCAACATAGATATCCATCGAATCAATAGCAAAAATGGGAGGAAATAGGACCTTTCCGTGCCCGAATTTAACTCCTAGCTTCATACTAACGTCTTTTCTAGCGGGTGGCGGGAAGTTTGACACCCGCGGACAGGTATCCAAGAGAAGGCCGAAGTAATCTCGCACAGGGTTATACCACTTTCCTTTATCTCCTCGGCCCTCCCAGCACTTCGCCAGGGCTTTACGAAAGGACTGAAACGGTGAGTTCTCCGGGTCTTCGACATCAAACAGCCCCCGGGCTTCGTCTATGCAGACGATCGCGGCGGGCTTTCGTGTCTCAGTATCCTGCCATTTAGATTGCGTTTTGTTGTTATGGCAGGCCTGTCTAAGGATTGGGAGGTACCCTTTGACTGTTCCTTCTATAGAGGACTTCTCTGCCTCTAGAAACTCCAAGATCAGTCCTAGATCAGTTACCGGAGTAGATAGGAGTCCCTTTAAACGGTGACATTGTTCATAACATCTTCCTGTAAGTTCGGCTATCCAGCTGTCAAAGCTCTTGTACTTATATAATGTTTGCAAGTAGAAGTGGGCTGTCGGTGTGATCCCGACCTGTCGACAAAGTTCGACCACAGCCAGTGAGCAGAGTAGGTAACATTCAAAAAAAAAAGGGATAGCGAGTCGGAAAAGCGATGATCCGGGATTCTATCGGCGATCGCAGTGCGGCTCGGGTATGCATCTGATCCTCGAGAAGCTAGGCTAGAGTACACGACATAGTTGTTGTGTTCTCGTGCTATTTGTTGTATACAATAGCTCTGGCCAATGCCCCTAGGGCCCACAATTGACGTGTAGGGAGCCACATGGTGATCTGGTATGTAGTCGCGGTAGAATCCTAGAATCTCCTCGTATACGCTTCGAGATACCTGACGTCCTTGTGGGTCCTGATTAAACGTTTTCTCAGCCTCATTCCACTCTTCTTCAGAACGGGTCTTTATAGCAAACAGAGACCTAAGGCAGTGAATAACGGCGTCGATGTTTCCAGGATCCTCGAAACTGAGTCTCTTTAGCTCAATATATTCCTGCACGAGTGCATTGAAGCGATCGGAGCTATTAAGATACGCGTCGAATTTCTGCCAATCAACTTGTTGGGCTGCCTGGTATTTTCTGACTCTGTCCTGAGTGTTCTGAAGAAAGTCTTTGACTTCTACTACCAACCAGTCGCTAAAAGACAACTTGAGGTTCTCCTTCTTCTGTATGTACTCTGCAGCTCGATATGTGGCAGTGAAAAAGCTTTTGAGAACATCCTTGTCGGGCCACTTTGCAAGAGACCAGAATTCCTCGGGGCCCGAGCATTGTCGCCAGTTCAGCAGCTGTGTAGGTGGTGACTCCATAATTCCGACTTTAATACACAACGAGAGTCCAAGTAAATTGCGACCAAGAACCAGCAAGAGCATTAGTTAATAAAGACTCGGCGTTTGATGAGAAGTCACTAGGGGTCAAACTTGTGGGTTTCTGCCCAGTCGGAAGAAGAATCTGCTCCCACATGCAGTACAGCAGCAACTGAAGATGTGGATGGAAATACCGCTGGATTCAGCTCTTGCCTCCCGGAGAATATAAATTACGGCTGCTCTTGACGGGGTTATGTAGGTTCTGTTAGGGGGGCCTCTGGAACTTTTATATTAATGATATCATCGAAGGAAGAAGGCGCGAGGAGGTCCGCTCGTGACAGTATTACCCCGCTACGGGGTTTTAGTGCGGCGGCTCAAGATACCTAAGGAAATTGACAGTTTAAAGGGTAGGGTTGGCGATAATTAGATACTTTAGAAAAGATATTTCCTGACTATAACATTCCCGATCAGGTGATAAACAAACTTCTCTAAGTTAATATAGACTTGTCGCCCAAAGTATTCATCTGCCAAGCGAAGTAGTGATAACTAAATGCGGTAATGGTACGGTACGTATCAACTAGACATAGGTATGAGCCCTAGCCAACGCAGTTATTAATCCAATACTTTATGCTCTATATATTATTGAATCATCTCAACTTATGTTCTCCTTTATACAACTACTAGACTACTAGTTCATGTTTGTCCAGTTAATGAACCAAAGTGCTTAAGTGCCACCGATTCTGCCAGGTTCGGATGTTGAAACTTGTGGGATATTTTTGCAAAATAATATATGTAACTGTTTATAAACATATACCATACGCCCTATACAAGCCAGAATACAAGCCAGAATCATGAATGCTCACCAAAAAGCATTATATGGTGGGGTTAGTTATCTCAGTTGGCTCAGACCTTCCTCGCCCAGACGCTAAGCTGCGATGTGGCTGCACCAGCGAAACCTTCATGTCTGCAGCCAATTAGAGCTATGTGGTCCGTGCATCCCTGTGAGGGTCTGAACCTACCAGAGTTTACGCCCTAGTCTCGGCTTCGAAAAATTATAGCGACCTGTGTAAGTAAGCTCTACCATTGAATGTCAAATGCAGCGGAAATGGACTTTTGTTTCATGTGAATTAGCTAATGCCAGCAATTTGGTCTAGGTGAGATACAGCTTTGAAAAAGTCGGTCGTCGCCGCGAACTTACAGGGCGTCTGACACCTATCGACGACCAGCCCATACGCTACAATGACAATATATCCTGTCTCCAAACAATTCCCCGTAATTTCTGATGCCTCGTAACAGTTACCGACGAGTAGTTTCAGTTTGGTCTAGGTGAGATGCAACCTTGAAAAAACTGGTCGTCGCCACCAACTTACAGTGCGTCTGACATCTAGTCCACGACCAGCCCATACGCTACAACCACAACATATCTCGTCTCCAAACAATTCCCATCATTTCTCGTGCCTCATAACAATCCCCGACTAGCAGTTTCAGGCGGCCCTTCCTTCGCAAACTTCTATTGTTAGCCGTCTACTTTAGTTTCTGGGCCAGGTGAGATGGGACCGGAGCTAGAGAATAGACGACGAAGTAAAGGTGATACATGGAAGCGCTGGTATAAGAATAGGCAGCCAAAGCCAGCCAATGCATCTAGTGGAACAGCTGTGAGAGACCTGGCACGGACAGATCACCCTATGATAACGCGTATTTGCAATATCTCTACAACAGATATTCAAGAGCTCCTCCCCCTTATTGAGGAGCTAGCTAGTGAAGAGTACACCAACCTGCAGTTGTCAGAACTGCGTGTGTGCCTAACACAAATACTCCATCATGTGGATCCAACTGCGGAGCCACGCGAGCCTCATCCCGAGCAGCTACGGGCGCTGCGTCGGTTGATCTTAAAAGGGGACACCTTGTTGATTGCCTGCGCAGGTTTTGGGAAAAGTATAATTTTCCAAGCGTTCTCAATCCCAACTGGTAAGGTAACCATCCAGATCGTGCCATTAAATAAGCTTGGTGAAGTGCAGATGGATGATATCAGCAAGATTCCCGGGACGAGGCTGTGTCATCACACATGAAACGAAGGCTGCCGACAAGAACCTGGTATCTCGCATAGTTGACGGGTGCTACACGCATGTCCTGCTTGGCCCCGAGCAAGCATCGTCAAAGGACTTTCGGGATGCACTTAAGACGCCTGAGTCACAGAGCCACGTAGGACTTATTGCCATCGACGAATGCCATCTTGTCAGCGAATGGGGGGAGAGCTTTAGGCCAACATTCACAATGCTAGGCGAGCTTCGAATGGTCCTCCACCGGGATGTGATCTGGTTCGGTTGTTCTGCTTCGCTGCCTGAATGTGACGGACAGACACCTCCTTTGGTTCTTTTCGATCCTACATGGCAAGTTGACATCGTTTAACCAGCTGTACTTCCTCCTAGACGAGAGTATAGGCCATGGAGGCGAAGCGACACCTGATCGTATTCCCAAGACTATTGTCTTCATCGACGATCGCAGCAAGGTTCGAGAGGCAGCGTTATTCTTGCAGGCTGCCCTTCTTGGGAAGGCTGCTGATTGCACGAACCGCCGCGGTATGGTGCTGACCGGTCCAATGGCATATTCTGCATGAATGCGATTGTAGAGGAGTACATTGCACATGTCTCCAAATACGATCGCCAATATCGATATGCGGAGTTTAAAAAGCTAACTGCTATAACCCGCATCATGGTTGCGACAACCTCGCTTAGCATTGGCATGGGCATCAACGTTCCGGATGCTGAGCGTACGGTAATATAGGAATTCCCCCGGAGCAAAGATCCAGAAGCTTGGACGCGGTGGGCGAGGTTATGCCCAGCGTAGTATAGGTTATATATTCTTGCCGTACTGGGCGTTTGACGCTGAGGGCGTGGATCCCTGTAGTGTAAATGATAGTGACTAATAACCGGTAGGACAGAACGGGGGACGTGTACGTCGCAAAATGCCCCAGCATATGTTGGCCTCGGACCGTGCAGCTCTTCATACTTCAGCTATATCTGTCAATACTGTCGCAGAGATCGTTGCCCCGCTAGACTCTGAGATGGAAGTTCCGGTCCATACCGCCGCTAACATGCCTGATGGCGATAATAGGCCCGAATGGACACAGGTTGACCGAACTAGGCAGGCCGGTTTGTCCCCGCTGTGGAAAAAGCTTCTTAATGCCTCTTGCTACCGCCGCGCTTTTCTTGAGTATCTCGGGGAATACCGATTACCTCTTTGCATACAGCCGGCAGCTGTATCAGCCGACCAGTGTTGTAATCGATGCAACCCGTCGCTGTTCCCAGCATTTATAGTGGTGCCAGAGCTACCGCTACCATATCCTGGCCGAAACCGAAGTCGCGTGCTGGGATCGCATTGCACTATATTGAGAAGTGGATGGCGACTGCGGCCGAGGAGATATATTGTGCGCCCGACCGTCGGTTTCCGGTGACAGCATGTGCCTTCCTCCATCAAGACGCCCGGTGGCAGCTAGCGCACCTGTATGCTGGTCAAACCAAGTATGGGGGTCTATGACACTAGATTCTCTTCTTGAACAAGTCCCAGCACTCACGAACTGGGAGCATCTGGCAACGCACGGTTCTGTGCTCGTCGAACGGCTGCAGGCTATTGAAACCACTGTCGATCTCGAATGTGCCAAAGTGTAGCGGAGAGGGCTAGGCAAAGGGCGGAGAAAAAGCATGGCATGAATGCGAGTGCAGCGTGCGCTGCTGTAGCTGACTCTTCAGACATGCCCAGGGAGGAAAGAGAGTATCAGGAAATTGTCCAGTGCAGAGACGATAGTTTGGCCGTCATAGTTGCAAGGCGGCGCGCGGAGAGGCTGAAAGCTGAAGCAGGACCTGCCATGCCTTCTCAGCCTCGAGACAGTAGCCGTGTCTTCTCCCTTACAAGAGGGTGTTGCTGTATCACGGTTCACCGGTTCGCCACTCAAATTCCCATCGCGACGCAATATACCCAGGTCTTCCGTGTCTAAAGCCCCTGGAAACCGCGCACCATTGGCTGAATTTGATGTAAATAGGAGCGGTGGCAGTCGTGGTGTTGCTGAGATTGTCTGCCCAGAGGGCTCTAGTACCTATGCCTAAAGGCTTGAGAGCTCCAGCGTCATGGGAAAATACCAATAAATATGTCATCTATGTGGTAGCAGTGCCCCCTTCGCCCTCCCGGCTAATAGGGCCCTATCCTCATTCCTGGGCCTGCAGTAGATTGTTTTATACCAACACAACCGATAGTCGAGCTCGATATTCTCGCTGTGTTGAGTAGCCCCAACCCACACACGAAGGAACCGCTGGAAGCTCCACCTTGAATGGCGGAGAAGGTCAATGAACTGCTGCAGTTTCCTCTTCGTAATATCTGCGGACTCTTCATACACCTCATCCGCCTCACTATCAATGTCAGTACCCCAATCATTGTGAAGATCCATGGGACCTTGAGGTAGATGTCGTGACCTGTGCCACTATATCAATGCTAGATAGGTCAATGATACTGAATAGGTCACTTGATGGCTTCATATTATCCCAATCATTGTTAAGATCTATGGGACCTAGAAGCGGATGTTGCGAAGTCGGTGTCGTTGTATCAATGCTGGGCAGGTCATTGATACTAGACAGGTCACTTTTTGGCTCCATATTGCCACGGGCGGAATAGGATGAACTTGCTTTATGGAGGGTTCAGTGACAGATGCAGTAAATAGAGAAGAAGATTGGCTTTCGAATGATAATATTTTCAAGCATATAAACCAATAAAATTGCAACGATATATGGCGCCAAAGTTGATGACCCTATTGCCTAAGAAAATCGGTAGGCTGCTAACAAACGCAACCAGATTTTGGAATGGTGAGCTATGATCGGTAAAAAAGCTGGTGGCTGTACGGGGGCTTGGGCCGGAAAAGTTAGTGGCTGCAGAGGTGGGGTACGCTTGAGCCGAAATCAGACTTAGTGTCCGCCTCCAAATCCTTCTCCGGAAAGTTTGGTAATTTACTGGCACGTGATCCGTATCACATGTGTAATTTACGGAGGTGAGAAATTGGCGGACATTCTCAAGGGAGGGTCCTACCAAAGATGTTCCAACTTTGACCCTCCATCAATCCACCTGAACGCTTAAACTTACAAAAAAGCGGCCTATTTCCAAATATTATATCCATGAAATACCATGAAAATAGCTCTGTATACAAAATATCAGATGTTGTGGTTGGTTGATGGCTGGTTAAAGTTGGGGGTTGATCTGCTCCGGTTCAAGGCTCCCCCCACCATAATCGATAACGATCGCCTGTTTCTATATATAGCTAATCGTAGGATATAACATTAGGTACAGTGAGAGGGAGTTCACAAGTCTTTCTGCACTTTACTACCATCATGGTTGAGGATATCCCACTCTACTAGAACGTTTTATTGCTTGCAATTTCCGGTAGCTTCTGTATAAAGCTATTCAATACAATCATTTAATTATTTTTCGTAGGTCGTATGCCGGCATGCCTCCTAGGGACAGCATCCAGGCACAGGCTAGGCCTCGGTCGCCGTCTTTTGCAAGAAAAGTTTCTTACTATTGATTACCGGTGACAGAAATCGGTTTGAGCACCGCCATAATCTAGGCTTTTCATAAGTAGGTATTCATATCGTCATATCTAGTTGCTCAAGGTAGGTTTGTGCTATAAAGATCGTTGTGTCTAGAGTACCTTGAATAGCGTTAATAACATGCCATATACATATAGCACACTACGATTGGCCGTTAACTACACAGGTGACAGAAGTTAGATGGTGCTAAAACTATACTAAGTCAATGGCTAGTTACACTGTAGTTTGTAAACCGTAGTGGCTGCCTCATGAATCACTCGTCTACATTGCGGGTAACTCGCAACTTGCGTAATAACTGACGAACACAATTATATATTAGTATACCTAGCAGTTACGCATGTAGTATCTCGGGTACTCTGATCAAGAAGTGCGTATACCATATATCCTGAGGTACAATTATTATCCTCCTGCGCATGGAATGGATCTATTAGACAAAAACTTACTCCGTCAGCTTGGAGTATCAGGCGCAAGAGAGAAGTGCTCTGCTTGCGGGCAGGAGAGGTAAATACCAAAGCATACTTTCCAAGTTCTACAGTCTAGGCTAACATTGTTACGTGAAAATCGCGTGCTAACTAGAATACTACTATCAGCGTTGGGTACAGAGAAAGACTAAATACAGCCATATCATGACTCATCAGACAGAGTATCTTGCCTCAACCTCATTCATTGTCAAAGGGAAGTATGTAGCAGGGGTGGAAGCGGGGGGAGTTCCTGGATATAAGCGAATCTATGTATGTATATTCCCCACCCGCATATAGTCTTTAAGGGCTTCAACGCTGGCCATAAATAGAGATTAATATTATATATCTGCAGAGGATAATCGTAGAGCACTCAAAACAGAAGAAGGAAAGAAAATAAGACTGTAGCGTTAGCTCTATGACCAACGCTGCTCCTGGTACCACGCTTCCAAAGTGAAATTGTTAATCCCGACCAGACGCTTGGACACTTCGTTAACAAAGTGAGACAGAGACAGCCCCAATTTCTTGCCTTCCATAGACACGCCTTTCTTCTCAAGCCAGTCTATTATTGAATAGAACTTGGCGTTTAAATGTTCCAGCCTTTCACGCCAATCAAGACCAACCCGTGGGGGGACACCAATGATATTGTCTAGGGTAATCTCATAAATTTCATATCCCTTTGCCCCTGTTCCATGAGGAGATCTTGAACAAGTGACGGAAGTTTCTCTAGATGAAGAGAGGGGAAGTCCAAACAAAGTGGACTCTGATAGTGAGGGAATTTGAATTTAGCCTTCTTAGCATTTGCTAGATACTCATCTGGATATTGAACTACCTGGAACAGAGTCCTGCGAATCGAATAACTCCCATGCCTTTCCCCCTTCACACTATTCTTAAGCATCGCATGCCAGGACTCAACGGGGCCCGTGGTCGAAATCTAGGAACTACTAATTTATGTGCTATTTATACACTCACCTGCGCTAGTAAGGGAACGGAATCACGAACGCATCAAGCCCACAATTCGGTGCAGTCCTTCCAATTGTTCCCAAAATAGGCTTCTTCTTTATCATTCATTACTTCTAGAGCGGCTTCAATAGACTCCCTCCATACATCCTGCTCTAGTGCGCCGCATACGCAGCCCGCTAATCATATGTTTGTATGCTGGTGATTTTCCCAATTTCCGCAACAAAGCCCTCTGGGAATGCACCGTACAGAGCAAGCACTGAACGGATGGTTACATTCCTTCAAAGGCTCCATGAAAACCCTTTTGTTCCGAGGCCAAGTCATCCGTCAAGAAGTAGAAGATTTCGTCCTCCGTCCCCACCGCACCAATCCCTAATCTCTTTGAGACACTGGATTATGATGCCAGCTTCCAGCCGTTGCGTAAGAAGTGTGCAGCAGGAATCCAAGACCCAAACTCATCCCGGACAGCTAGGGTATATAAAGCCCTGTAAGAATAGAAATTAGCTCGAATACAATAGCTACTGCTGGAGATAGCGTGGTATACCATTTTTTCCTTATTTGTGTTATGCGTTGAGTCCATTAACGTAAGAACTCCCCGTTCCCGTAGAGTTTGAATAGAGTTTGAATCGTCAATCGCCGGGTGAAAACGAGGGCGGGGAAGGCTGAACCTTTGTAATCCACTTGAAGAAAGGCCAAATGTCACTCCGGCCTGTGCCCCTGGAGCCACTCTAGCGCCTCATTTACCTGCATCGCAGCCGGAACTTTGCCCACCGCGTGGCGCGGTTTGGTGTGGGAATATTCCGCCGGTGAGCTGCATTCTGAATATCCTGAACGCTGGGATGGTATCCTCCAGCCTCGGCTAAATCTAGCCAGGATGCGTGTGTTTGCCCTTTGCTACCTCCTATTACCGCAGCCGAGAACCCCTGTAAAAGCCGGCTGTCGACCCAGGTTCGGATTCCCTCATTGAGCTTGGTATTTAACTCTGATATAGAGTGGTTATGATACCCAGTTATCTTATATTCCTGGCAGTTAGAAAGAGCTCCTGGACTTCCGTCAGCTTCGCCAGGCAGCCCGTTCCTTCTCTCATGTTCCTCCTCCATTTGCCGATGCTTTGTGACCTGCACGGCTGTTCCTTGTGAAAGCGATATCCCAATGCGTGCGAAGCACCTGTTTCTGCTTTAGAACGTACGGGCTTTGTGCCTTGTCTAGGAATTCATCACCAGCGGCCAGTACTGCTCCCGCTGCTCCTATGATAATGTTGTCATCTCTTCCTCACTAAGCTGGAATAGTCATTGGCGCCACTGGGCTAGCTCTGGAGAGAAGCCAAGCAAAATCCCTGGCGTATCGAAGCGGACCAAGACGCAGGGTAAGGGGATGCAGGATGGCTATAGGGGTAGCTTCGGATTCCGTCCACTCAACATGGCTGGGCGGCTGCATTCCGTCTTCATGCAGCCCTGTCCAGAGCTATCTGCCCACCACTCGGGTTACTGGACAGCCAATTTGCCTGTAGTAATTCCAGTTAGGCCCCATTTTATAAAAATTTTACTTATTTTGAGTTCCGATAATTAACAGCCCTAAAAATCACGTTAACGTGTAATTGCCCTAAGTCAGTTGTACTTACTCCTCTACACTTATTTATTCCCTTGGGAGGTGACAAGACAGACCAAACCAAATTGCCCCAATGTTTTCAACAGCTGTCAACAGAACTAACTTTGAATGGTTAAGCTCCGAGGCGTCTACCATCAAATATTACAGGTAATATTACCCTTCATAAGATACCTAAATTTCCTTATCGTTATCTATAACACTATGGGAGAAGGACCCCCAAAAGCCATGATCTTCGTCACAAGGATCCAAAAGTTGAAAAGTGAATCTATGGTTGTTTGTTAACAACTAGAGAAAGCGTGCTGGATCGACAACCCGGACAGATCGTCCCTTTAAAACCATTCATCGACGTCTAGAGGAGCGTTGCTGTTGGATCATGAAGATAGTAAATAAATTGGCTGGAAGGACAACTAGGTTGTCATGATGGAAGGTTCGTTGAAGATTTATCGGTTCTATTCCCAGTAGCGGCTCTGTCCTGGTGGTGGCCTTCCGCCTGTCAGCCCGCAACCGGTAGCAATATCCGCATCCACAATAGCCTTTCCTTTAGTAACCGCTTTAAACTTGTTGCTCTCACCAATGCGCTAGTGCTTTGTATTTTCCACGCAGCTGAAATTATCATAGACAATGACGAGCCGATCCTCTTTGGCATATTCCTTATGTTTTTTCTACAGTATAGTTGGTCCACTATACCAATACCAAACGAGAAAACAGTGATACTTGCCTTACTTCCTTCTGAAAGTTCCTTCACTATAGAAACAATCCTGTCGTAACAACAGCTAAGCCCGAAACCGTTAAACATATCTAGCAACCGACGCTTCATCCCAAGGGACCGAATAATTTCTGAAAACAGTTGGAAAGCTGAAAACGGTGAAACAAATAGAAAGAACTATAAAAATTCACTGCATCTCCCTCTCTTCCTCGCAATTATAACGGTCATTCGTGATCTCGTTCTTCGAGAGCTTTTCCCACTGTTTGATCGTTTCTGAGCGTCACTCGTAGTTATGGGGCCGTTTGTCGCGGTAGTGACTTGAGTGTCGAAACCGGGATGCCGAGCACGCTTGGGAGTCAAAGGAGTGTCATCCATTATTTTCCTTCGATGAAATTGTAGATCTGAGGTCACTGGATAGGATGATCGCAGTTTCAAGGAAATATCTACACGTTTCGTGGAGAATTTTTGAAAGAAGTCCGCTCTAGTAAATATTCTAGAGCACTCATGCGGAAAGTCCGGAAAACGGCTCAGGCTGCTACACCGGAGCCGTTATGTAAGTAAGCGCCAGCCGCCAGAGTGTAAGCGCGGAGGAAAGAGGAGCCTGAGTCCTACTGAGATATGTAGAACATTAGCGGTCGATAATAAGATTATTAGGGTAGGAAGTGGTGCCTGACAGGTAGGGGTATGAATGCCTACAATCAATTATCAACCAGTCTCTCAATCGGCCCTGCCATATCCATGGATAGCACAAGCCATTCGGGCAAAACCAATTGCAGTGATCTTCGAGACGGCCGCTGTCCCGTACCAGTCAATGCGCCTTCGGCCGGTATCAGACCACTCACTTGATATGCCCCCGACCACATTCCATAAGCATGTAAAACTCATTTTGAAACAATGCCTCTGGAGGCCGAACAGCCCTAGGGGACCAAGCCGCTGACTATTTCTAGCAATTCGTAGAGTTACTTTCGAGAAACGACGCACAACCTGCTCACCAAGTGCGAAAATATCCGGGAAATTGTGAAACGGAAACTCGTTGGGTCTGAACTGCCAGAATGATATTCTACAAAGCTCTAAAGATTCCGCTGGTAGACGAAAAAAATCAATAACACAGGGGTTTCGACTGCATGAAGGAGATAGTGCACGCTGGCCCCACAAGGCACCACTCACCGAGCATGTAATGCAGATGGCAGTACACACGTCATCCCACTACTTATGTGATGTTCTGTATGGGTAAACCCCGGCCGAAAACATCGTACCACCGCTGCATTGTGATGGCTAAGCAGTGCATTCCCATCCTGCAATATATGTAGTAGAACGGCAATGATGTCGGGATTTACTATTATTATTATTATTATTTAATGAGGATTATTGTCTATAACCAGCCTTTCGGCTATGACAGACACCCACCACCGGCTTGTCTCCCCATCTCAGTCTTGCCCTTCTCGTTTACATCCCCATGGAATATGGCCTGTGAAGGGAGGTCCTGCCAGAAGCGCGTCAAATTCTAAAAGGCTGAACGGTCGTTCGTCGTTTTGCAAATAATTGCGAATATGGTGGAGGGTTATTTCTCGTATGTTGGCACGTTTCCATTGGCGGTGGTAAGTCTAGGAAAAGCGTAAGAAGCCATTGCATAGCATCTCTGTTATAAGTACAGACCTTACGAATGAAGTCCGAATCCCACTAGCCATACCAGGATGGCCGCCAGTAAGAGAAAAGATATATGTAGCTCTTCGGGTCTACCGTTAGAGTGAATTTAACCAGGCTTTGACGGGATCTGGCCGCCATATCGTTAAACTCCGAGAAATTATAAAATAGGTCCATCCAAAACCCGGGGAATGGTTAATGAGACCCGTTGTTGTGTGCGGAGAACCAGTAGCGTAATAGTATGAGGGTAGTCGTAGTGTGGAGCTCTCGTGGTTAGATTCCCATAGAAGCTGAAAAGGCAGAAACGCGGGCCCTGATGGAGCCCAATGCGAGTCTTTATCATGGGATACCATAGATCCACGGTAGTGTATGTAGCCTGAGCTTCGTCAATAATAAAAAAAGCATGTCGTTACTCTGGATACCAAGCAAATCAAGTTCTTTAGTCCGTGACATGCCAAGTGTACGGCAAGTCTCCATAAGGAAACTCAGTAGACGTGAGTTCACCGTTCCATCTATCAATGTAGACTACCATCTATTGCCGCTGGAGATACCTCTCGAGCAAGTGTGGCCTTTCCAGGCCCTGGCGTACCATGATAGGATTGTGCTCCATCTCTAGCGGTGTCGAAGTTTGAGAACCAGAAGGGATAGCTAGCAACTGACCGTGACTCGAAGTCGCTGGAACTAGTTCACGTTAGATTCAAATCATGCGCACGGACGGGTTCATGAATGTACCTTCTCCGTAATTCAGATGCTGAGTTAGAGGATGGCGACGGACCAAGCACAGCGTGCGTAGATCGTGAGCACTTGAAACACCCTGTTTGGTCTCTAGATCAACATGCTCCGAGTGTCAACTTGCTCACTTTCTCTGGTGTATTGGTTATCATCGGTAGTAAAATGTTAGAAAGAGAGGTGAAACTGAATAGGGAAAGCAGGTACGTGATGTGAGTTGATCCGATAATCGAGGAAAGCGTAGTGGGGCTGGAAAGATTACGCTCAGAGTCAGCAAGGCAAGTGTGTTCAACTAAAATGGGGATAGAGCACAATATTCACCGCCTACTGCATGGCTTTCAAGCTTCTCAGTATCCATTAAAAAAGGCTTTAATAAAATGACAAGGAGCCCCGCCAAGATAGACCAATTATCTGCGGTGAGGTAGCTATCGCAGATTGCTAGCCTTGATTGGTAGTCCTTTCAAGTTGGACAAGGCCGAGTACCATTGCGAGTGATTTTCGCGATATAATCATCATATTCTTTAATGACGTTTGCCATATAAGTATCTAGATGGAATAAAGAGACATGAATAGGTTATATGATGATAGGTTGGTCATGGCTGGATCCAGTCTTCACACCAGTCTCTAACATACAAATATTCACAAGTCACTCTATGATAGTGGCTCGACATACGAGTAGGTACCATACAGTACTGAAAGTCCGATACACATCATATAGTGGAGCTCACTGCACCTACCTTATGTATTTTGGGTATTTAATCTGGTATTAGCGTTACATTTACTACAATGTTACAAGTGTACTGAGGGCTTTCAAACTACACTCGCTGGAACAATTTCAGACTCCATAGACCAAGTGTGGTGTGGTGACACTAAAATACACTCACTATTTGTGAGAGGTTAAGACCTCTTAGTAATACTCGTACTGTGCACTCGTTAATTGTTCCATTTTTAGTTAGCCTTGGGTTGATGTCTATCCACTAAAAGGCGTGTTTATTTTAATAATTTTCCTTTTCTTCTCTAATGAATCCTCTTTGTATATACGGCTCTGCTAGGTCAATTGAGATCAATCTTAGCACCCCTCACACTATTCCCAAGCCTGCTTAATTTGGGAGTACCTAGCACAAAGCCTGAATGTGCAACTCCAAATTAGCAAGCAATATGACAGTCATGCTCTCATGGAAGTTGAAGCTACGGGTTCTCTATCAAATTATCAACGGATAATTCCTGGTAATAAATTGCATCTGGTAGCAGCCATAACATCTCATGGCTGTCAAGGAACCAATCCCCACCATTTTCCGATCGTATTATAGAACTACCAGTTGTAATAAACAGCCAGATCTAATAAGAACTGAAGAGGGATGGAATCTCTTGATTCTATTTAGGTGCTACGATACAAGAATATTAAGCATAAGAAAAAGAAAGAAAGAAAGAAAGAAATGGGATCTTGCGAAAGCAGACTTCTATGGACTAGCCTGTGTACTAGTTATTCCTTCTTCCGTAAGGTGTCCCAGCCAGTCACGTGACTCGGCCCCAGCAGCGAATGTTTGATGAGGTCATCACACTAGTCAACATAGGAGCTCCTAGAGCCGAACAATAATAAGAATGTGAGACCCTTACAACGAGCATGCTGTAGACTAGGATGTTCTCTGACTTCCCACGGGGGATTGGTTGGACGGCAAGTGATATAATGACTTAATCACTCTGTATATTTGCAGAAGATTTGGCCTAAGGTCATTCCGATCAACACCGTTCACAGCTGCATTGTTATTTATGACTCCTGAACTCTAAGCGAAAACGATCCATGTATCTGGATGCTGGAAGGCGTGCTGCCTGATATTTCTTCTATGAGGTGACCGGAACCCCCCTGGACACCAAGTTCTACGATATGGGCGAATACGTAGTAGTAGCCGTAGTTGCTATTATTGAGGTCGATATATATCACCACGAAGATAATGCTGCCTAATAATGCTTGTAGTAGAGCTGGAAAAAGTCAACATGCGTGGAAGGTGCTACTGTGTATACATACTACGAACCCAGGGAAGCATCCACCAACGCCCACCAAGCATCGATCTCTTTCAACAGGCATCAGAGTCTTTCTGTGGAAATTCTACACTTTAAGATCATCACGCCATGGATGCTAGATTGGAAACCGATACCTGGAATGACACATCTTTCCTAGCTATTATGAGATCACCCTGACATCAGGCGTGCGTAAATTCAGACATAAATAGGAGATTAAAGAGGCCACTATATCAACATTCTCCTTCTTTTCTCTTCATATCATAACTCGCTTCTTTTATACATCATATACTCCTCTCCAGTTAAACAACCTTTCAGTTCTCTCCAGAGCTTCATTCATGATGCAGGAGAGATTGTCTTACTTCAAAGAAGAGTTTAGCGAAGACAACAAACTCCCAGCCGAGCTTTGGAGTCAATTAGAGGATGCACCGTTGGCAACGACACGAAGCTGTCTAAACCATGCCATGGAACGACTATCCTTCCGAGCTATCGGCGGGGTGTTGTTCAAGAAGCTGTGGCCACTAATTTCTCGTCTGCCATGATCCAAGAAGACGAGAAATGAAGAAGCCCAAGGAATTGTCGTTAGGAAAATATGCATACACCTCCGGATATATGGTATGTCCTATCCAAACAGGCCGCCAACCAATTTATCCTAGCATGAGATAGCTAACTGTTATGTTAGCTTCTATCATTAGAAAGCCTGCTCGGCCGCTCAGACTTGGTTTTGGTTCCTACGGCCAGAATCAGACCTGGAAAACCAAGGGAAACAGAACGAGCTGTTCGTGTTGCATGTCCGGGTTGTGGCTTTGGAGATTGAACTTGAGGCGGTTTGTCGACTTGGTACTATGTCGTTATGCATTGAATGAAGAAGAAAAAAAATTTTTTTGTGGTTCAAGAGAGCACTGCCGCCGTTCTACGATCACATCTATTTATGGGGATTGGGCGGCTTTCGGTTGCTATGCTATCACTATGGAAGATGAAACTGAGCAGGGGGGGAGTGTCGATTTGATGGAGGAGGATTCTGGGGGAAATATCAACACCGAGACAGCCCTGGTAAAGGCATGCGAAAGGAGGATTACAGCAATACTTATTCAGAGATTTATGTATAGCTCTAGAGCGTATATATAATATCATCTCCACTTGAGTTTTTATAGAAACATGCCTCGGCCCCGGGTAAAGGTCTTGAATCTTGTCTTGAGTACTCCAAAGGCGCATTCCACAATCCTTCTGAGCCGGCCGGAAGACTCTACTATCATGGGCGGACCCTTCCCAGCCGCAAGCACAAATTGAAAATTCATTGGTTCGGGAAGACCTCTTCAGCCACAACACCCCTTTACTAGCCACATGCTGATGGCCCAAAGAAGGGCCATGATATGGATTCAGAAATGGAATATATCTCACGTTATTGCTTGGCATTATAAGCTTGGAAACGGGGTCCTAATATCTAATACTGAAAGGGGGTTGAACCAGAAAACGAAACGATACTTCTCTCACAAGCTGAAGGAGAAGCGAGATTGCTGTTAATTGAAGGACCGGGGGACAATACTTAGCTCCTGTACGGTCACCGTTTACACACACGGATGAGCTTGAGACGTCCCCTACACAATTGAGGAGGAGCCAAATACAGTGAGGCTTCCTGGCACTGAATGGGACCGAGCGGACGCTTAATTGGAGGAGTGGGAGGAGAAATCTCCCAACAAAGAGGCCCGCTTGACTATCGTCTAGGCATATAATGACAACGATAAAACTCAGGACGTCCACGATGCTGGAACCAACAGCACCCAGCCTAATGAATCTAATGGCGTGGGAGGTTCAGCAACGGCGAACATGCTGAGAGATATGCAGGCCAGCTCAAGGCGGAGGCGGCTAATATCCGGCAGCAGATTCATGATGTCTGTTAGTATACACTCCCTCAAGAGGTCCTTTGTTTCCTCTTCGATTGGTATATTGCTTGACGTAGAGAGTCCTCCTTGACATGGTAGATTCTGGCAGCAGCAGTAGAATGCTCTCTGGAACCCTCTCCTAAGGCCCACAAAAGCGCGGTCTTAAAGGCGCGGCTGTAGCCTTGTTTGGTGGGATGGAGTTTTTGGATTATTAGAAGCGCAATGAAGGAGGTTAAAGACACGTTATTTGATTTTGGTTTGTGCGGAGCGTGACACTTGCTTCTGCCGACTACAAACGATAGCGCCGTAGAAGCAGACCGACGATTATTGAAAGCTAAGTCGCTTAATTGATCGGCGGCAAGCTTGAACGAGGCCGCTGATTCCGAAGTAATGTGGCAATATGCCACCGGGAATGTCTTCCCACAGTTGCCAATGCCAACAACTACGCTCAAAGGGAGCTTCAAACTGTTACGTGTTAAAAGTGGCGTCTATCTCATACATGAAGCCGCTCACAAATCGTTGTCATTATAATCTATTCTGAACTCATCCAGAGTAGATCCTTGATGGTTCGCCGGTCCTTTCGCCATTACCATCCAACCCATACTCGGTTTGACAGTGGGCATGGATATCTTCAGTTTCGAGGAGCTGGAGTACATACCCCAACTCATCCTGTCTTGTAATGGTACCTACATCTTCTTTTCTTTACAAATTATAAACCTGTTTCTTGCTAATTCTTGGTAGGCTGTCTTTTTCAAGAGGGCCGTATGCTCCTTATATCCAACAACACCATGATGTACGCTCGACTCGGTAAATTCTTGTTCTTGGGGATTGACGCGGTGGTTAGGAGGAAGCGCAGCTGTAGCCTGGGCTAGTTGAGCGGCAAGTTCAGTTGTGACAGTCTCACTCGTACTTTCAGTAAAGGTAGGCTCCATGGTAGAACTGCAAAGGCTAAGGGACTAAGGTAACTAATGCTAAATGTCTGTACTATTTGAGCGGAATGGTTGAAAGCAGAATAACGATAAACACTTTGAGACATAGGAAAAATATAGTACCATATTTACTATTTACAGCCATTGACTGTTCTCACTGTGGGAGGTCGAACATAAAACTTTTGTCAGGGTCCAGGTATAGATATAAATAGTAGTCTAGGTCCTCATACCGGTAGCATGAAACCCATCTCATCACAGCACTTACCACCCAACTATTATCACTTTATCATTATGTCATTTGTCGTCATTAACAATTAGTATTGTCTCATCTATGCTTGATCCTTTTTTTATGCAAATTATGTATATAGTATTCAAAGTGAGATCAATATCTCTCGCTCCTCTATTCAGTTGAAAGAATTCAGACTTCATCTGGAATCTACTATCGGGTACCCTTCCTCCATCACGATAACTTTAGAGCTTAAAAGGCAATGTTAACTTACTATACTCAGTTACGGTCCCAGCTCAGCCATGTTTCGCATCCAAACGCCAAGACCGATGAGGATCAGCAACAGAAAGAACCCGGTCCAGTCGTGGATCCACCTCTGGAGGCTTTCTCCTCAGACATAGAGTGGTTTAACGAGCCTGGCTCTCAACATCGGCCATTTCAAATCTCGTCCGACGAATCTAGCCAGGAGCCCTCTGATAGAAGAGCCAAGAAGCCATCTAGGCCTATTCTATCCCAGCAAGAGAAGACCGAGTTGGGACCTATACCTGCTCCTGGTGCCAGAGCCAAAGCTAGAGAGCTCTGAATTCAAAGAAAACGAAGAATATAGAGGCTTCACAGTTGGTGATGAGTTTGAAATCGTATAGCAGCTTTCATTATCCACCACAATTTTTATATTTATTAATATTGAAGTTATAGTAGTAGCTTAGGGTGAAAGAGCATTGCTAGGATGGGAGGTTTAGCAACCATCTGGTAGAGCGTGTGGCGCTGTGGCGCAGCCGGCAGAGAAACCGAGTACGCTACTAGACCAGAAGATCAACATCTGATCGGAAGACCACTACATATATAGGAGTGAAAAGAAAGCACTACTTCGATGCACCTATCGCAAGCCTGAGGGTCTTCCTCAACCGAAATGAAGGATGATAGTTCAGACTCATTAGAAACTATTAAGGCTCAAAATGGGGCATCGATCTCCTCGGCCCTTCTCAGATTACAAGAATTCCGAGAAGAGCCGAAAAAGTCGATTGAATACATAAAGAGCTTACGAGGCCTCTATGTTCGGCGTCGCGGGGAATTTGTGAGAATATTGGGAGAAAACTTCCGAATTCTAAGACGCGAATCCGTTGATGTCTGTCAAAATCGCAACTATGTCGCTGTCTCTTACACCTGGAACCCATCGGAGCATGAAGACCGTACCATCCCAGTGGGTCGTTATTTGGTGCAGTCAGGGACGGCCCGTACTAAAACTAAAGTGAGGAACAGTGTGCTTGACAGGGCCATAAGCTACCTACAGCATACAGGATCTGATTACTTCTGGATTGACCAGGAGTGTATTGACCAGGATAGGGCGAAGGAGAAGAATGCCGCTATGCAAGTTATGGATCTTGTCTATAGCTTCAGTAAGAATCCTGTTGCCTTGCTATCCATGCCTATCAAAACTGAAGAGGATATGGATACCTTCATAACGTTTATGCGACAAGACTTCGTAACGGACAGCCTCCAGTCGACCCCAGGTGTGTCACGGCGGGCCGAGAAAGTCTGGGAGCTCTTACAGAGGATTACATCTGATCCATGGTGGAATAGGGCATGGACTTTTCAGGAAGACCATTGCTCCGCGTCGAGGATGACCCTTCTTATTCCCCATAGCCGTTCGTTAGAGGATCAGAAGCAAAAAGCGCTAAACTACAAAGGCGAGCCTCTTTTTGGGACTCTGGTTGGGGAACTTTGTGTCGGGTCCGCAGATTTCCGCGCGATAACAACTGAATTCTGCCAAATGTGCGAGAGTGAAAAATGGATCCCAAGAATTGGACCTTCTGATTTTGAAAAGGTCCTAAGTCGAGCCGGGAAATACACAATTCTACTTCAGGAACCCGGCTCTGACGGTGCTATACGGAAATCAATGTCACCCCACATCATTGCAGACATTGGCAGCCGAGGAATAAAGCATCCTTCAGATCGTCTAGCCATTGCCGCGAACTGTTGCCGCTACCCCGTCTATTTAAATTTCGAAAAGCTAAATATCAAACCATACAGTTTCAGTCTAGCTATGATGGCTCTCTACCTTCTGAACGGGGAGATCATTATGAACGACAATAGCAACGGCAAGGCAGCTCTCAAAGAAAACATATTTTCCTTTTTGAAGAATCAATCCCTAAGTAATTTCTGTCCGCCAGTAGTTCGGCAACTTACATTTATATCAAGTTGCCGGTTTATCGATGTCAGCTTCACAAAAGATGGCATCAAGACGTGCGGCCATCTCTGGAAGTTAGGGGGGAATATACGGTCCGATATATACACGGGTTCCGGGGGTTGCTGGCAGTGGCGACTGAGCAAACTTGCTGATGAGCTACGCAAAGGAATGCACGGCGGATGTTATAAGACACTCGCTAACGATATCCAAGGATTACTCGAGGATGATGAGAAAGGGACCCGGTCGACCTTTTCGCAATACTACAAAGTTTCGATGGCTGAGGACCTCGTGGCGGCATGGGATTCCGGATTAGAGCTACGCCTAGCATCCATTGAATCCAAGCATTATAGCCCGTACCGCGGAATCTTCTTTGCCGGGGGAGGCCGCAGGTGCACAGGAGACTATGTATTTACGTCCTCCTGCCCACCTTCGGGGTTGCGGGTTGGCAACCATGTGTCCTTGGCGGTCGAATGGAAAGGCACAACAAGGAGCGAAGATCTACCACGGTTATTCGTGAAGCATTGGGTTAATGGGCTTTGCTTCTTTAACAACTGTTACCGACGTGAGGTTGTTTTTCCCTGGCCTCCTTCATTAACGTAATTAATTATCTCAAGAGAAGTCTGATACAAAAGAGGGGAAAATTCTCACACCTACTATTTATCTTATATTATTTTTTATTCACTTTATCAATGTTTAGGTTCGAATTGCGGCCTCTCGCTTTCCTGCTGGCTGCTTTAAGCGTTATTCTTAGCTGGAGTTTTACAAGCAATATTACGAGCCAAATTCTCTTTTTTTCGCAATCCGTCGCGCACGCTTGCGGAGAGCGGCCTCCACTTCTTTTCACTATTTCTCCCCTTTTTACGAGCCTTTTCCTCCTGCAGACGGCCTCCAGCAGCCAAACTAGCTAGCTCCAGCCATCCCCTCACTCATTAAATAGGGCCTTTCCCTCTTTCTTCCTTCTCTCTTTGTACTTAAAAACCGACTTGAGGGCATATCTGGTGTAAAAGGATCCGATTTTCTGCTTGAAGGTGCTCAATCAACCGGGCCCTGTCTTATCGACAGCCTTGCGCATCTGCCGTCATGTAAGGTCGGTAGGTACTGTGTCTCGGTCATAGACTTCTTAATGGCTCGGCCTGCGCACTGTCATCATCGGTATCGGTCTATTCATCTAGCTTAAGAGATTCAAGGATGGAATCCAGATTCCGAGGCCGCCAGCCTGTTTTAGCCCAAGCATCGCAAATGCTCTTCTTTCAGAAGGCTTCCTGAAAAGCAGGCCAAAAAAAAAGAGGGGACAATTCGCGCTTGCCAATTGGTAGGAGACCTCTTGTTACTGTAATAAGGCTCGAACTGAAGGTTTGATAGAGTAATACGAAGCTAGAGGGGCAGAGAGGCCGACATCGAGCGGTTGCAACCGATGCGTAGAGTACTCTGTGCGAGTGGTATACAGCAATATGAATCCTACTCTCAATACACCATGAGAGGAAGTCAATACCGAGATGACTGCCATGTCCATCAACCCATTAGTACTCGCCAGCCACGGTGATGAAGAGCCTTCTCTTTTTAGTATACCTGCCAAATGCCCACAAGTCGGGGGTGGAAAGGAACTTAGCTGCGGAATTCGAACCCGCCACCCCTTGCCATTGAGCTATCCGACCGAGTCCGTACCCGTTGCAGGCCCGTGGACGTGTTGTATTATAGGCGCTAGCTTGTTTAAATCAACGCGGAGAATCCAAAATAGGTATATAGTTTACAATATAACTGCCTCATCCTTTGCTAGGATGCAATACTAGAACTGACATTAGCGCAATCTATTCTATCTACAGATTCAACTGTACACTTGCGAAACAGCCATAAATTAAATCGGCCTTATCAGAGAACAAACGGAGAATCGCGAGGAACGCTTTAACCATAAATGGCATCACTGACCCACAGATTTCCTTGTCCGTCACATCCAATCTTCCATTACACTATTTCCCAAGAAGTCATCCTGCATGCCCGTTAAAGCTGATGTATATGTCATTCAGACGTGCATGTGACACGTCGCATGCCTTCCTTTTGTGCTTTTTCTTGGCAGCTCTAGTCGTAGCAGCCGCAAATAGGGGAAAAATCTAAGTGCTAACACATGTGCTGTTTGGGGTTCTGGTGTGGGAGTTGTGTGTAACTCTCTAGGCCCTGTTAGATACGCGGCTTATTATAGAATAAAAGACACTATTAGGTTGTAAGAAGCAGCTGCGCGCCTTTTGATGACCGAGTGGTATCTAACAAGTACCTACATAGAAGCTTAAAGCAGCGACCTCAAGTTAGGTCCATTACCGTCCGTCAATCTTCTTCATCAAGCGGACTATCCGAGTCAATATCCGCCTCACAAAAGGCTTTCACACATGCCTCCATACCCTCATCAGGTGGTATGAAGCCTTGTATAATCTAATTTGATAATGATTCGGCCATCTTAATGTTTACGGCTTGGAGCCTGGCCTGGCTCTATGTCCTTTCCGCACAAGAAATTGTCCTCTCCGGCGAATCTGACATTGGGGGAATAGACAAAATGTCAAGGTGCCACCCGATATAATCTGCCTGAGGCGTCTCGCGAAGTTCCCTTGTGCTCGTCATAAACTGTTTGCTTTTAGGAAGAATCGCCGTGGTGTATGCGGGTATCGCTTCGGGTAGGCGGTAGTACCTTTTCACAACCAACAAGGCCATACCGACAGCATTGCGCATGTGAGAGGTGAAGGCCTCTTGGTAGGACTCGTGCTCGCCATGCACTCGCTGCCTCGGCCTCACATTTCATCTACTCTATGGATCCTCTCTATCTTTTTTAGCTGGTAGTTGAAGGAGTACCTATAGTTATCGTATATATAAGGCATAAATAACTCCTATCCTACAATATCTTACAATTGACTCATCCACAATGAGAGCAAGATAGCTAGAAGGGGGAAAGCTTGGTATACTTACTACTACTCTGCAGTACTATAATCCTACGTAGTTTAGTGCAATCCTACCATACTATATATAGACTAGTCTAGCTACAGTGTAATCTTCGGTGAAAAAGGAATCGAGACACTTCGATCCTCCGTCAGCACCGATCACTATAAACTATTAACGAACGTCTATATACACATGATACTTTCTGTTGGCCCCTTGACGAATTCTCCGCGCACCGCTTTCCATACATCCTTCTATCGTCTGCGTCGCCAACATCATTACTTCGGCTCATCTTCTCATACCGACGGCCGCCATTTCACTACCACCTGTACTCCCGAGGATATCGAGTCGACTATAACTTATAAGGGCAGCCTGCTGCTGTCGAGGTCTTCATTTCGATGTTGATATTTTATCGGGATCATTTCCGTTCTTATGACGGGAGGCTGGATTGAAAAGTCTTCTTTACATCCTTGAACCCGCAGGGCCCGACCGCCTTTAGCCCAAATCCGCATCTTTCTTCGTCATGAGACTCAGTCGAAGCCGGCTAGGAACTCAGCCGACCCTTTCCCTAATCTTGTTGTTAAAATATTTACTGGTGCGCCAAGTTATTGCTCAAGACACTACAACCTCTACGAATGGTGCAGCCACGACCTCTACGAGCGATGCAACCACGACAGGCACTGGAAACACTGCAGGAAACACTGCAGGCACTGCGACCTCGTCGGATGATGGGACTACTTCACAGACGACGGGCACCTTGCCAGCGCTGACCACGAACTCAAATTCTAATACAAACACTGCTACTTTGCCGGCCTTGACGACCAGTACGAGTACTACCAACAGCCTCCCAAATCTAACTTCATCTACCAATAGCCTGCCTTCCCTGTCCACGGCAACCTCTCTAACCTATGCCATTCCTGTCGCATCCGTCCCACCTACTTCCAATGCGCCATACATGCAGAAGTCGAATTTACCTGACGGAACCGTTTTCATCGCTGTTGGCGCTGCACTGGGAGTTATTGCACTGGCCGTGCTGGCATGGCGTGCGCTCGTGGCGTGGTCCATCAATCGATCTGTGCGTCGTGCTGCTATGATGCAAACCCAATCAGATACAAAGGCTCTTCTACACAGGCGAAGGTCGAGAAGGGATTCTCGGCGTCACCACAGCCACCAACACCGCCACCGTGGCTCGAGCATGTCAATGGAGAAGCTTAGCTCAAAGCACCGCCACGGCAACTTGCCCCAAAAGGGGCCGAATGTGCCAAGCGGTCTGTTCTACTCTCCGACCGCTAGTGCAGGCATGCACACTTCTGTAAACAGAGGATCTGGCTATCTTCCCGCGGGGTTCTACGCTGCCGGAAGCGCAGTCCCTGGTGGGGGGCAGATGGGATCCCACGCTTCGCCTTCCACCGTCACATTGTCAACGCCGGGACCACAGTTTCAAGGATATGGTCGTAACTTAGGACCAACCCCCCCTGGGTCCCCTTCGCTACCCCCAATTGGGGGGCAAGATACCACATATAACCGGGGCGCATCTAGTAGCACATTGAATCTTGCTCATCCACAGGGAAGAGCACCAAGTGCCTATCTGGAAGACTTGTTTGAGAATCACCCTCCTACATCTCAGGGAGATCACGGGCTTCGATGATTTGTCGTAACGCATTTATGCAGCCCAACTTTGCATATAATTGTATGAGTATGACATCTATTGTATCTCACATCCCCTTATATTAAGCCTCTCCTTCCCTTGTTTCTCCTTTTCCTATTTCTTCTCCCACTCCCTCTTAGGGGATAAACGGTATGTGCGACATATCTTCTCGCGATTTAATTATCCTTTCTAACTAACGCTTTCTTGGTGCTATCCCGGTTTTGTTGACCTGGTTCGGGAGCTGGTGTTCAAGAAGAGGCTAAGGCTAGTCTTTCCATGAATTTTTTTTTTTTTTTTTTTGGAAAAGAGGAGGGTGGCCTTCCTGCTCTCATTCCATATGATCTTGGCATTAAACCCGGTGAGGTCATATATTCTATGTATATATCGACATATACAACAACTGGCTTTGGAGTGATTGCTGTTATCTAGTTATTCGTTACATATATGTACTTTTCAGAATAGTGGAATAATAATTACTTATATAATGCTTTACCAGAGGCATCATAACACAGAATAAAGAAAATGTAGAAAACTGGAGAATACTCGAACGTCCGAATTATTACCTCATCAGTGGGTGTACCCAATGATAATGTAAAACCAACGTGGACAAAAGCTGGCCCGATCAACTGTTGCCTAACAGTTGATCGTCTGACAGCACGTTCGATCGGGATTATCGACCATGGAAAGATACCTGTCGTATGTAGTGAGATAAAGGGAAATATCCTCTATTCATACATTAAATACATTATCATCATTGCAGAAAAAGGCGATATAAAAGCAATCTATAGTATAAATGATAAACTGGGGAATTGAAATTGAGAATAACTTCTCATCCATGGGGATATGCATATAGATTATATACAGTACTATCTGGGAAGTGTTAGAGATATATACCGGGTACCTACTGCATGGTTACTACCATGATAGTAACAGAGCAGGTTACGACAATACCTGAAAGGAGATTGTATATACATACCGCTGATAGCCCTAATACCTAGGCGTACTACCGGTTTTAACATTGGTAACAATGGTTGACACAGCCGGGAGAAGTTCTAGCTATTAAAAATCCCCTGCCCCTCAAAAAGAGCAGAACAGAACAAGATGATAAGGCCTGCCTACTACTAGTTAATATCGATGTGTTGCATCACCTAGGAAAGTATAATCGTTGAGTCATGAGTAATATCCAGTATATGGTATATAAAGGCGTTAGTCTTCGTATACGGTCCCGCTGAAATCACCTAGAAGCAAGCCATCGGGAAGCGGGGCTTCGTTGTTTCGAACTATGAAGACATGTTGTGAGCTTGAAACATGACAAAGGGAAGGGGGGAAACGACCGCTCAATGCAGAACGTCTATTTATCGGTTGATAGAAATTTGTAGGGAGAGAAAAGCTGGCTTTGGCGATACTCACCCCATTCAGTTTCGACTCGGAAAAAAATCCACATCCACCGCCTTGCAACTTCGAGGAAAAGAAGCACAGAAATTCCACTTTCAACATCATTAACCCTATCTAATCGCGACGAGAGTCCGCACAGCCAGGTGAAGCGCAGGATCAGGTTGAGGACGATAGCACCGTAGTAGAAATTATTGTTGTAGAAGCAGCGGCGCCTACGAAGTCCAAAGGGATACTCCGGGCTGCTTCGATTGGCAGACAACAAGGATAGGTCCCAGTCCTTGGCGACATCCCAGTAGAAAGAGAAGAAACTGTTTATGCAAGAAAAAATGGTCCTGGGAAAATTTTAGTTCGCCGACCCAGCCTCTTAGGGGGGGATAAACTTAATCTTACCATAGATACAATATTGTCATCTGGCTGAGCCCGCCAGCCTTCTGAGGGTTGTAGTTCCGATGTAACGCCGTGAGAATGATAACAGGAAAAGCGGTGGCATATTTCAAAGCGTTGGTCAGGTGCTGTTCGCCCGAACCATTGCTTTTTGATCTTACGTTATGAACCCGCCAAAATTCGATCAGGCACTGCCTCATCCGAATCATGAACGGTATAGCAGTAATGAGGGGCACAGCTACATCCCCACCACAGTTGCGATTTGGCTTTCCTGTGCTCGAGGCATCCGACGAGAAAAACATACAAAGGCTTAGGAATAGCTCCGCGAAAACCTTTGAGTAACTTGTTAAAGCATCAGAGAGGAGGATATCCGCGAACTTTCCATTCTGTGCCTGTGCCAATCCCCCAATACTGACCCGTTGTAGTGCGACGAAGAACCTGTGTCTCCCCGAGCGTGAGAGCCGGTGGAATGGCAGCAAGAGTAAGACCGCAAATAACACGAAATATGACTGAGGAATTATCTCCCATGCTTTAACTAAGTCAACCGACCCGTGTGTTATCACCCAGAAAAAAAGGAGAGAGATGACGAGAGGAACAGTAAGTAGGGTTGCCAGATGATAAGTCGAGGCGTGATGCGATGCTTGCTGCGGGAGCTGTCGGGAAGGATATTGGATTAAGGCCGGAACATCCTGGAACGGCCAGTTAGCAAACGCTTATCTCCTTGCTTTGCGCCTATCGACTGTCCTACAATCTTTGCCAAAGACAAGTAATGGAGGTTGAGCCCCCAACCCCAAAACCCCGTAAATATGTTAGCTAGATCGCGCACGCCTAGTTGAGGTCTGTAGGATATTTACCAGCAACTAGAATCACCGCAACTCGATATGGCAAAGGAAGCAAAAGACTGAAGGAATCTAGTTCCTCTGTCGGCGACTTGTGATCCGGATCCATTATTCCATCGAGCTGCTGGTGCACTTCAATCTATAGCGAGTAGACATACAGACGCGAAGAAAAACAAAAGAATGAGAAGAAGGAGTAATTCACATATAGAGAGCGACTTTATGAGAAGAGTATACGGGCATTATCTCATTATCCCATACTTATTGAGATTATTTATTCATCATAGGTCCAAAGTCTTTCTTGTTGGATACATTATCTTAGTGCCACCGTCTTCTCGTTTTGATTTTGCTATATAGTATAGTATGATGTATCAAAGGAGTAGTGGGTCTCACAGCTCCAAATCTGGTTAGTGTTGCCAAACTTGTGCAAGTATCATACCTTATCGGTAATTAAATCCAAACGGGCTCAGTGCTTGGCGCTTCGCGTTCCGAATGCTAACTAAGCTACTTTTAGGATCAAAATAAGGTGCTTATATAAGTTATTAGATGGGATTTTCTACACCTCGCTTTTCGATATGAAGCTCCTTGAGCCCGACGACGGCATAGCGGGCATGGCATTTGGACTGGACTGGTTCCTGAGAGCTGCAAAGGAATAAAACCTGTGTCAGATAATCAAAGGCAAGGGTCATCACTCTTCTTCTTATTAGAGGATCGGACTTACGATGTCTGCAGAAGGAGCCTTCGCTGTGACCGCGTTATGCTTAGGTGTAAATGCAGTAATCCTTGCGCTTTTTCTACTCCTGCATTACTGACCTTCTACATACCGATATAATAATGCCGGCTCCAGACTTGACCTCAGCCACTGGTGGCTGAGATAACTTTCCCAAATTAGTGGCAGACGCTGTTCGTCTCAGATCCAGCTGGTCCAGGGGTAACGTGCCTAATAATTAACACCTTGTACATCTCCATCTCGCTTGCTACCACAAGGATGCAAACGTGAACTCCGCAAATCTTTAACGCCGGGGCTCAATATTCTATAAGTATCCATCAGCTTTATCGCCTTTACTATTTCGCGCATGTATAACCTGGTGTACACACATAATCTCTCCCGCAGAGCCAGCACTTCTCATCTTCTTGAGCGAGTACGGCGGCCTTTACGCTGCTGGCAGGTTTCCGAAAACCTGTTGAGTAGCCTTGAAGAACACATAACTGCCACACCATTAGACGGATAGGTAGCATCGTGCGGTAGGACGATAGGGAGGGTTATAGTATGGGTTTATATGTGATAATCTTAGTATTGCTAATCATTAATTTAGTGAAGAGTTGAAACAGATATTACTTAAGAACGGTGAGAGGGACAGCCATATCAATACACAAAGGCGAGTCGGGTACCAAAATTATGAAGTAGTCAAAGAGCAAGTATACTCGAGAATAGAAGTTACAAAGCGGATGTTTGCCTCAGCAGAGATAAGGAAAATTTTTTTGTTTATTCTATATAGCACTATCGGCAAGTCTACGTCAATATCTAAGTATTCATATATCATATCATAACAGTAAATTTGAGTTGAGGGGTCACTGGATGGGGATTTGCATGCAAGTTCCGAATAGTAACTATCTAGTAGTGTTATTCAGGTGCCCAGAGCACTGAACATTTTGTAATCTGATAGTTAGTACTTAGTAGCGAAAGTGGTGGCGGAGAACTATTTTTCACTTAGGGTTGAGAATCAAAGGTTATTACTATAAGTGAGAGGATGAATGCCTGATTATGACGACAGCTAGTATCATATTTTAAATTAAGACCGATCTCCCATCATAGACCAATCACCGGTAGCTCCCACAGCTCCCACATACTTTGAGTGTCAACATTCTGGTCTCAATACGGGAACCTGCTATCATCTTTCATTCATTGACCAAGGCCATCTTATATAGCTCTGGGCACTTAGAGGCTCTTCCTTGATCCGCTTGGAGGGCTGTGTAGACTCTAGGCTTTCCTCCTGTCTATCTTTCCGTTTCGGCTGTTGCCATTGGTGCTCGGGCGGGAAGGTTACAGTGTCCCTGGTGCTCGGATTCAGCCCTCCACTGCGTCCAGTTGCCTCCATGGAAGGTGGCCTAACTTCGGTAGATCTTTCGGTAGGGGGAGGGTCTCTTTCCGAAGGGGACTCAGAGCTGGGTGAGGAGGTAGAATAGCCATAGTCATCCGACAGATCGGGGGAACTCTGGGCTAAGGGCAGCTGTACACAAGCTTTGCATTGGCATATCTTACCAAGCTGTCGGCGGGCGTCTATGTTAGGCAATTGATGGCGATTATAAGTGATAAGGATTTCCTCGTCTTGTTCAATATCCCTACTTGCCCAGACAATGACACGATTGGGGATGACGGTGTCAAACAGCCAGTCGGCGTTCTGGTGTGGATAACAGGCATGGTTGAACATGGACAAACCAGGGAAGAGGTATAGTGTAAGAAATGATGGGTCGTACCGACGCAGATCATCGCCCCTTGCTGCTGCCATAACTTGCTTATCCGGATCTTCAAAGGGTTTAAACTCTTCCATTGGGTTCCCGTTATACTCCAGTCCGCGCTGCCTTTCATCCCAAGGAACAATGCTCAAAAGGAGTTTCCTCAAAATGGTTTGTATGATCCACGTGTCAAATGTCAAGTCGCGGAAGATATCGACGCCTAGTTGGCATAGAATATTGAATGGAACTTTGATGTTTGCAGCCAAAGTAAACGGGAAGCGACTTCCTTCCCACTGCGCCTCTCCTGGTAGGGGAAGCAGCTCGTCAATCTCATGTGCAAACAAGGTAGGATTCCCACTTCTCTCCCGCCGAAGAATGGTGATGTCGAAAACCTCTCTCAAGAGTAAACTCAAGAGAGTTCCATGAGCCTCATTGGTATGAGTAAGATGAGTTGGGTTTGTCTCTGCCCCAGACCGGTGTTTGTTCCAGTTAGGCCTCATGGCGTCGTGTAGCCATTTCCAATCCTTCCCGCAGGCCCGGAAATGATATAGATCCCGAGCGATCTCCAAACAGGTCTTTTCAGCTCCTTGCTGACGTTCCGTCGCATTTGCGGGGCAGAACATAATTGGTTCCCCTTCACTAAAGATGCAGGCACATACTTCACGATGACTCCCACTGTAAACGGACCCAACCGCCTCCCCCAAAACCGATTTTTGTATCCCCTCCAGGCCCCCGTGGATATGCCGCCGACAGTTTTCACATCGCTTAGGATTAGTTATCCGGCCTTTGGTGGCATCTACTGGTCTGGTAACATTTAGATGTCCTCTCAGAGAGGGCTCATCGGCATAGATGATCTGTCCTTTTCGGATTCGTTCTGTGGCATAAACGCCCAGTTCTCCCGTTGCATCTGTCTCCCGGACCTCGCATCGTTTCTGCGGAATCGGCTGACCGAGAATTTCCTGATTGAGCTTCTCAAGAAAGGCCTGCTCTGTGCGGTCCACATCTCTCGCACTATATGGATACGATCTTCCACTGATATTGCCAGCCCTTTTTTCATAGTAGAAGAATCCCAGGTCCCCGGCCCTTGTTGCCGACCTGCGACTCACAAAATCATCCGTGGATGACTGTCTCTTTTTGAAGGCAGATTGATCACGATGCGGCATTATTACCCTCTGAGGGAGGTATCTTTCCATCTCATCATAGTCCTCCCAACACTGAAGAGCTTTTAGGCTGAGACTGATGACATTGTGAAACGCTTTCCGTAAGGTTGGGACAAAGTAGTTGATTCCATTTGCGTCGCGTAGCCTCTGGATTGGTGGGGGAAGCTTGGCGCCAATTAAAGGAGCCTGTAATACATGGTGTTCAATACAGTGCCAGATCCGAGTATAAAGACCGGGCTGCCGGTTCCGAACACGGGAGTCAACAAGAATTTCGCACAAGAGCTGGGCTCGATGGGCGTCTCCAAGAGCGAGGTCGAAATAGCCCATCTGGTAGAAAAGATAGCATCGGCTGACCCAATATGTTGGGTTATATGGGCTCAGCAGGATAGCCCAGGTATACATATCTAGCGGGGTAAGTCGACCATGCCTTGTGACTTTCAGTATGTAATCATCCTTTCGCGGAATGCCCCAGGAGGATAGATCCGCCCGTAGAAGCAGGCTACCCTTATCATGATCTACACGTTGTCGCTCATCGTTATAAAGCCGCCGGCGGAGCTCTGCCGCCCTGCCCTGTTGGCCGAGTCCCCGCCTTTGTAGCTCCTTCTGAAGTTTGCTGATCGTCCAATACCGCGCTTTCAAGACATCATGACCATTTATTTCGATCTTCTCATCAGTCATAACTTCATCGTCCCTTTGAAGACCAAAGATATCTTCGTATGACCAGCCTTCCTTAGTTATACCATTATTTGCTAGTTTCAGCTGTGCGGTATGATCCCACTCATCATCAGCAAGAGGGGCCCTGTGGTTGCGCATCATATGTTCATAGACATTTCCCGCTAAAAACTCCAGGTCATGATGCCGAAGATTGTCCTCCGTGTGTGGTCGCGGGAAAGGATGAGGTGCACTGTGCAGCTCTTCGGCGAGAACCGCGTCGGGAAGAGACCACAAACGGTATGCGAGCTCTGCATCCTCTGGGCTTGGGTAAGGACCCCATTGCACCTCGTCAAATAGGTCCGGCGGGTCCGGGTATGCCGGTGGCTTAATGGTGCCAGCAGGGGGTCGTTGAAGCCAGGTGTCCATGGAAGTATCAAATTTTGAAATCTTTGCAAATAAGTCCTAGAAGTTGTTTCCGGTGCACCGTAATGTCTTGTGGTCTTGGGTCAGTCTCAGAAAAAGATTGAAGACAGATGTGGGAATCTTAGAGGGGAATACATGCAGTGCGATGGTGTTATGATTACATGACAACAAAGAATGGATAATATTATCATGAGTACAAAAGTTCAGGAAGGGGTAGAAGTGGTGGTAGTGAAGACCACCAATCATAGTCATAGTGAATTTGGTCAAAGAACTGTACTGTTCTTTGTTATAACAGTTAGCACTTATCTGCAAATAAATTTAATTCACTTGACCACCAGCTTTACCCTCATCAGTGTAACAGGGTCACCCCGAATGCATGATGTAAGTACCCGTATGGATCTAGCATTAGAAATCCATGATTGGAAAGCTTTTTCATCTCTGAGATGTTGCAAGAGCTTGGTGAAGCACAAGGAGTAACCTAGACCACATCAAAGAAAGGGCCAGTAGGGTCAGTACTAGTAGTGACTGGCATGGGAGTCTAAGCCTCTATAAATATGATAGGACAGCAGGGATCATACAATAATAGCCCGGGTCTCTCCTTCTACCGGAGCCAGAGAGTTCCAATACGGGAGGAGCCACCATTGGGGTAATACCACCATATATCATATCCATCGACTGATCATGTAGATAAAGAATCAGTTGTGTGATTTTAGAAACTGCTTTGAGATTTATCTTTCAGTTCCAACTATTCTTAGTGACTTCAGGCAGATTAATCAAAGGTCAATATGATATATATATATATATATATATATGATTCAAAGGGTGGTTATCACACATATAATAAGAACACAAATACTGCGGAGGTGAGAATTTGAAACTGCCTGACAGATAAGACAATTTTTGTTCAAGTGCCACGTGCGACGTGAACACGTGCTGATGACATATTATTATACAGTAGTATCGTATGGCATCGCTCCATACACAATTACTTTTATATTATAGGATTAGTATGATGATGACAGTCCTATCAAGGTACTGACAGGTATAGACCTAACCTATGTAGGCAGTTATATCGAAGCTATTCCCGATAAAAAAAAAAAAGATTTCGAGTAGATACATAACTACTCCATTGACTGTAGAAATGTCGAGACCATCAAGTACATAAAGGCACTTAAGTACTGCACTAAGTACCGCAGTGTTTATTGTGGCTGGCCTGGTCGCATTTCGGCTTAATTATAAGTTACCGATCCCAAGTTCATGAGTCTGAATTCAGGTCATAGGACGGAGTTCAATGCAGACACCTCTCTGACTTGAGGGATGGACAAGGGCTTCGTGCGCTGTAGAGCTAGTAGTACGGTAGTACCGGGCATCCTTTGTATTTGATAGAGAATAAAGCATCAATATTAACATCAAGGACACACTTTCCACTGAAAGTGTATGCCATTAAATGAAGAGGAAAGAAAAACCAATCGTAATAAAAGGCAGTAGAGCCCAAGTGAGACAATATGATCCTTAATAAGCTCTAACAAGGACTTCCAAACTTCGAGTATTTATGTTTATCAAAGAAAGAGGGAAAAGGACAACAACAAAATAGATTTGCAATTTCGAAAAATAAAATGGTTTTCCGGCTCTTCTCCCACTCCGAGTTTGTACAACACTGACTTTAAACTGCTCCTCAATCTTATTATTCTCTAGCATCGCTTTTCCATCGCGTGTCGGTTGTTCCTTACCTGGTTTGTCGATCGATGAACCTTACACTTTCGGCTTGTTGGCTTATGAACACAAGAGACTTGGCGGTTAGTACAGTATTTATTAGTACGGGTTAGTATGAACCCGGTTAGTGTCATACTAACACTTGTTAGTACCTGTATTAGGTGGTGGCATTTTGGTAAATAAAATAATTACCGGGTTTTTACCAAAATTTCCGTGGAGAAAAAATTACGAGAACCGCTATTGCATAAAGTGCGCTGCTGAAGAGCCCAATAGAAATGCCCTTTCAGAACAAATGCAAAAAATCATTTGTTGAAAGATCATAATCTCATATTGACACCCGTGAGTATACTTACAGAAACGCTGATCATTATGAAGGACCCAGAATTGTTAGCCCAATGCAATATAGTGATTCAGGGCCTCTCAGCATCATCCGTCTTCTCTGATTTTGATCACCCTGAGTACTTAGAGTTCTCGGTCATGCCAGTGTGCGGCGAGAAATTGCCATTCATCTGCTTCCTTAACCGTTCTATTGAGAAGGGCTCGATCAAATCCCTCTCAACCCTTGTCGCCCATATCAAGGGCATATATGACTTCTATCGGGATCAGCTTCGGATGAAACTGCGAAGGGCAAAATCGATGGTACATTTCTCTGCGAATCTTTGGTCCTCACCTTACCATATCAGTCTTCTCGATGTCCATATGCAATGAGTAGATGAAAACTACACTTTGCAAAGTTAGCCGGTAGGGCTCCCAGAGTGCCCGTCAACCCACTCTGGGCCCCAGCAAGCGTCACGCATCATGGACATCGTTAAATGGCTTGGTATCGGGAAAAACCTCGGCTTTTTTACCGGGGATAATGCCAGCTCAAATGATACATGCCTTAGGGCGATAGCCTTGGCGTTGAACGAAGAATTTAGGGTAGGTCGCCCTGCTCTCTTTTATATTCCCTGATTTGTAGCTACTAACAATCATTTTAGATCAAGAACAATGCCACTGAGTCCTGTATCCGCTGTCTGGGCCACATCATCAACTTGGCACTATATACCTTCCTCCTTGTAAAGTCAAAACAGGCTTTGCTATCAGTTACCAGTGAGGTCGAGGAGCCATCTACTGAGGATGCGGAAATGTCCTTGCAGCTAGGGCTGTTGAAGAATTCGATTTTATCGCATGCTCCCTCAGGTAATGTTGACCATGCGCCTGAAGATGAATCGGCCAGCTTATCTTCTCTCCCTGTTGAAGACATATCTAACCAAGCCTAAGCACTAACCAAGTGCTCGGGAAGTGGCAAGGGTGTGAAGGCGAAGGGAAAAAGCAGACAAAAGCCTAAGGCTAGCGCTAAAGATAACATTGATAGCGGCTGGGGTGGCATTGCTCCTTTGAAAAGCTGTATAATATTGCAATTTTACTCAAGAATTCAAATATCCTGTATCAAAGCTGGATGCACGCAATCGGCATAGTTCCGGGTATTGATAATGCAACCCGCTGCTTTAGCTGGTGCGACATGATTGAAGTAGCTGTGACGAAGCGCGCGGCTATTGTTGATTGGTTGATGGAAAATGGTAATGTTATCGGTGAGAATAGTTTGGAGAACTTTCTGATGCGATGGAGGCACTAGATATATTGTGAATTCACTGCCAAAGAGCTAGAGTAAGTTACAATCAGGTAGTCATCCTGAGATTTAGCTAACTAGCGGGTAGGCCGAAAGTAATGATGCACGTATTTGTAACGCAGTAGATATGGCTGTTTTTGGACTGAACAAGTACTACCGCCTATCAGAAGCGGTCCCAGCCTATTCCGCTGCGTTATTACTAGATCCTTCAAAGAGAAGAGTAACTGGAGGCATAGATGAAGCCATTGAACGTGCGTGGTCTGTCTGGGAAGGGAGGCATAAGAGTCTACCGGTTTCAAAGTCCGATGAGTCATGCCCTGTGTCTCAACCATTAACAAGTGACAACTCCGAGAAAAAAGGGAAGAAGTGCCAAGAACTTTCTGTCTTTTCCAGCATAGGGCACGTAGCATGACGCCTCTAGAGTGGTGTCTCGAAGAACATTGCGACCAGTTTCCCCGGCTATCCAGTGGCACTGGATGTCTTATTCATCCCGCGGATGTCCTATGTACCAGAGAGGACATTCTCGCATGGGAGGGCTGTGACAATGGAGCAGGGCTAAACTCGAGGCCAAGAACATTGGGATGGTGGAATCCCTAGCGAACTGGCTTTCGCAAGGGTTTATACCTCCTGATCAAGGAATTAGGGACATCCTTGATTCTCTAGGTGCCGCCATATCTGAGAGTGACGATGTAGATAGCGATTCAGATAAAGAATCTGATACTGTAATAATATCCAACTGTTCCAGAGCAATCTGTATGCCATCAAGTATGTACAACTTACTAGCAGATCTAACTACTTTTATACAATGGTTACGGGGTGCTTTCATTGTGAGCTGGCCCAAAACAATAGTAAGATTTAGACCACCTGCTAAATCTAGTTGATTTGCTCTACATATTGCACGGACATCTAATTTCAATAATCTTTTGGCCAGTCACTCACCGTTCAGCACCGCGTATTACTACGACCCAACAATTGTCTAACGCTTCAATAGTAATGCAGGATAATATGTTTTAGAGGATTATAATAAGTGCCGAAATACCCTAGTAGAGCAATCATAAAAGGTATTTGGTTCTAATAGTATCTGTGCGACTTGAATTTTCTGCCATACTAGTTCCTACCCATACTACTATGATAGGAATATGATGGAACTGAAGGCATGAGAAGGCTTCAGGAGGCTTGTTCGGTGGTGATCCTGGATAACTCGCGAGCTGACTAATCCTGGCGCCTAGGGCATAAACAATGGCATACTCACAAATCTCCTAAATCGCCAAGTCTGGTTAGCAGTGCTAAACGGAGTATGTAATGTAATGTACGTACCTGGGTTCATACATCTAGTACCGTATCAGACCCAGAGATGGCGGTTTAGGGGTTTTTTAGTATTAGTACAAAAATCGTTAGTAATGGCAGGGAACCACGTGATTCGGAATCATATTTCTATATGTAGCCGCATATCATCAATGAAATAAAATAGTATCTTTTATGACTTTCGGAATATTTTAGTACTAATTAGAATCGATTGGAACTAGGTACTACAAAGATTGGTGCTGTTATTGGGGTTGTGGTTGGGTGCTTAATTCTAGTTGGCCGGCCGGCAGAGCATCTAGGGAGGTCAAGAATTTTCCCCCTACTATGTAATATCATGCAATAGCACATCCAAGGCATGTAGCATAAAAACATTATAGCATAGTTCTTTGCTATGCTCTAGAATTGGCTAATCTAAGTCTTAATAGTGGAGCTGTGAGATAGTGACCTCACATAAGTATGTAGCAAAAATCATAACGTGAAACCCCGAAACTAGCCTATTTACCTACATAGAACCTATGTGCAAGCTAGTTCCGATGTGGTAATGTTCTGGGCTACATACAAAGAAGAGACAGAAGTTGATACGGGAAAGATACTTAACTAGTACTAGATCAGGGGCTTGACATCAAACCTATAAGTAGAGTTCTAAGTTAGGCAGACCCGAAATCGCAAGGTAACCCTAGTAATAATCCACGGTTGATCAGCATCACGCATCAGAATCATCTGTGTCATTGTCGCCCTCACACAAGCTGCTCAAGGACTCAAGAAGTTCTTTCATGCCCCGATCTGGCGGTATAAACACTTGCGAAACCCAGTTCGCCAGAGATTCCACCATTTCAATGCTTTTGGCCATGAGCCTAGCCCTGCTCCACGGCACGGTCCTCCTCCTGCATGCAAACGTTCTCTCGGGTGCATCAGACATTAGCGGGATAGATAAGACGTCTAACGCCATTTTCGACAGCCGTGGATACTGGGTTCGGTGTTCTTCAAAGAATCACCGCTCTATGGGTTTCATCTTGCATGTCTCGAGGCTAACCGAAGCATTATCAATGAATGACAAGAATTCATCATCCATCTTTGGGCACAACGCACCATAGATCTCGCCCGTATTCGGAAAAAATCTGACCGATCTTCACGCCTTTTCCCTTTTTTATCAGAGCTATGAAGTGTATGGAAGTGACTCCGGTTGGCGATGTGACTTGTCGGGGAGTGGCATGTCCTTATATTTTGCTTCCCAAATCGACTTTACATGCCTGATTGCATTTTCCATCTCATCAGGTGTCCCGGTGGTCGTCATATACTTTTTGCGCTTGGAGGGGTCCAGTAGAAGTGCAGCTGAATAAGCTGGCACTGCTTCAGATAGACGGTAGTACTTATTCAGTACAAAGACTACCATATCCGCCGCATTGCGCATGCGATACATTAGAATCCTTTTTCTACTCATCACTTAGCTATATCCGAAGATTACTAGCCGATTGCAACTTACTCTTGTCCCGGAGCAGTGGAACGACAGTATATCAAATACTTCTATAGCATCGGGTGGAGCCCGATTACCAAGTTTTGTAATGAGTAGTTTTCGTCTACCCATTGCATATGAACCCCGAGGAAGCTAATTCCATTTGGCGAAGATTAAATATCTGCCAAGAAATGGATCATAGGCTTGGCCGCGTGCAGCTTCACTCGAAGCCGATCGTAATAAAAGTGATAAAATTTTCTAACATGGGACAGAAGTGTTGACCAGGATTTGATCAGACTCCCCTCAATGGATGGTTTGAGAGAGAGGGAGAACTGTCGGAACTCAGGTCATGTGACGATGTTAAATGACAACTTCCCTTGGTATATCAGAATTACCAGTGACTCTAAGCATTCGGAGCGGTCGAAAGAGTCCGGTCCGCTGAGGAATGTGAGGATATTGCAGAAAAGCTTTGAACCACTATATTTCATTAAATTAGCATTAATCTACATAGTTGTGTTTTTGTGGGTGCACTTACTACTGTCCCTGTGGAAGCTTTCCTCATCGTCCTTTGCTTCTCGGAAAGAGGCCCGGATAAGCGTTGAGGTAGCTGATGTAGCTGACGCTGAGTTTTAGGAGCTTGGAGAGGGTATTTATCATGGGGAACCAATACTACAAGTAATAGTAATACTAAAGGTTTTTAGTATTAATACTAAGCAGTCCATACTAAGCCGGCCTTAGTAATTTCCTACTAACCGCCATCTCTGCCTACACCTAATCGGATCGAGTACTAGTATTTCATACCGCTATCGTTAAGTAAGCAGGCTAGATGTTACATCATCAGCAGACCAGCCTTTTATCTTGTGTTTCTCCCTTTGATTCTACAACTTACAGTCTGGGATCGCTTCTTTAAACCTCAAGTCCCTGATTAGAGATATCACCAAACTTCGCGGATGTACAGTTCACAGCATTCTCCCGAGCACCCTCCGAGGCCCTACTATGATCATCAGGGTCCTAATGCTTCCCAACCACAATGGCGTCTACCGCAGTCCTCCACGCCTCCGCTTCCGCCCGCGGTGACTCAAATATACAACCCAGGCGCATATGGTTATATATCCGGTTCCCCTAATTCGGGGGGTGCAAGCGCTCATCACCCTAATCCGCCTCCAAGGCCAGACAGCGTAGATGGTTCAAAATGGGGTGCGCAGTACAACCAGGGCGGCCCACCTCCGTTGCCAGTAAGTCACAGAAACCAAGCAGCAGTAAATAGGATTTAGCTAACTCATTCCTTCATATCCAGCCTCGCGTTCCGAGCTCGATGGGCCAACGGCAGAGTAACATACCACCACCAGTGAGCCCAGAATCCTCATGGGCGCCTACCCAGTCGGGGAACTTCTATCAAGAGCCGCTGCAGACAGCTACCCAGTCATTGCCCCCTCCGCCGCCGCCGCCGCCTCCTCCTATTCCTCCGGAATACCAGAACGTTTTGCAGCAGGGCGTACAAGGATGGCAACAGTCCTATCGTCCTCCATACTCGGATCACCCTCCGACCCACCGCTATGACCCCCCCAGTCAGCAGCGAGGTCAATCAGTACAGTCGATTTCTCAAGACCTTGCTGATAACATGAACTACTCGGACATTAATACCGTTTCTTCACAGAACATCCCGCCTATTCGACACCATCAAACTCCTACGCCGATGGAACAGTTCCTGCCACCACCACCTCCTCTTCCACCACCACTAGGAGACGCCCCAGGCATGATAGTAGCTGCTGCTCAATATGTTTCCCCCGGACCTGCCTCAAGTCTTCCTCCCGGGGGAGACCCGAATACATTCGCTCCTAGTTCTTCTGCGTTAGGTCCTGAAGGCCCATCAGATTGGGAGCATTTCTACTCCGACCCTACACATGAAGATAACACCGGCCATTTTTTATCCCAAGTGCTAGATGCCAAGATATCCAGCATGACCGTTGATCTGACCAGAAACAATTCACCAATGGCTGCTTCCTCCGAGCCGGGTGGTCCGCCTCCTGTAACAACTGTTTCCCCTGTTATTATTCCGGAGCCAGCGGCAGTGCCACACCATTCACAGCTTGGAGGAAAGCCACCGGGCGGGGATGGCGTCATGCAGCAGCTAGCAGTCACACCTATAGGCCCTTCACAGACAGATGCCTTTGACATTAATGTTTCGACTCAACTTGTGTCACCTGAATCAACACCCGCCGATGAGAGCCGTCGGACAAGTTCCGTTTTAACCAAAGGCCAATCAATTGCCACTATGGAAGCTACTGCAGAGTCTTCTACGGTTACTGCAGAACCAGTTGCTAGAACCGTGCCAGTAAAGGCCAAGAAAGAATCAAGGACGGAAACATCAATCATAGACGCTGCACCGATTAGAGACGCCGCCATCATCCCAGCCTCGGGGCGGGACGGTGCCTCCGTACAACCGAAAGCCATCGATCCATACGATGACCTAGATCCTTGGTTTAGGTCTTCGTTGGTACGTTATGTTGCGATGCTACGAAAAGAGGCAACAGCAGAGTCCAATGAGGAACGATACGATCTCTTCGTCAAATTTATCGTTAAAGAAACTAAACTTCGGGAGGTCCTATATAACATTGAGCCTCAGAGCAAAGAGGATCCTCTGAAAAATGGGACCAAGGATAATTCTCAGAGTAAAAGAGCCGCTCAGAATAAAAGCGATATGCAGATTGCATCGACTGAATCACACAAAATGTCAAAGCTTGTGGTTACTGCGTTGGAAGATCAACCCGGATTAATTCCCCTGGAGAGTGAGAAGCGGGCTGAAGAACATCCTCAAGTCTCCAAGTTTAATATCATCACTTCAGACATTCCAGAGGAGTCTGACCCCACCACTTACAGCCCAGGAGGGAGGCCAATCCTCTCCGGCCAGACCGTGATGGAGGGATACCCCCAACGGAAGGGCTTACATCGGACGCTCTCCAATCCTACCGGCCTATCTCAAGATCTAAAACTTATTGACTCTGGAGACTATTCAGCTGGCACCGGTAATCGCATCGGCTCATTCGATTCAGCTCTTTGGTCCTCACGATCAATATCTGTGCCGCCACCTTCGATAGGTGGCGAGTTGACACAAGGTTTCTCAAACCCTCCTTCATACAATCCTCCGGAGCCTGCCTATGTCCCATTTCGTTACTCAGAAGGCCCTCAAAGAGGGTCTGAAAGCCTGGCCCTTGAGAAACCTGCTCATCAAGCTTATTCAGCGCTGCGTCAGGCGTCAGTGGAAAGCGGACGTGCAATGTCTTTCAGCCTTCCCCCAACATCCAGACCTAGAGCGGGAACGCTTAATGCTTCCTCCGCGCGAAGTGAGCGTGGGGAGACGTTTTTGGGTATGATTCGAGAAAAGAGCATCGCATATCGCGGGAAACGCCCTGAAAGCACACTACCGAACATCCTGAAACAGGGTGCACCTCGCAACATCGTTGAGCAATTATCCTCTGCTATCCCGGTTCCCTTTCCGGGAGAGGCGCAGGATGCTGTCAATGCTATCCGGAGGGAGATGAAGGAAGTCACTGACAACTTTCGTTACATTCAAGATGCAATTGAGAAATGGGAGCGATCTGCAAAGGACAGGCGTCTGGAGACGGATAAAGAACGTGCTCGCAGGCAGGATGAATCGGAGGAACAAATAGATGGACTGTTCAATGATCGGGAAATTGGGTACGCAGATATAAGCTCCCTGGAGGAGGAATTTCGAAAAGGAGAAGCCAGGGCGCAGCTAGGGGAAGAAAGGAGAGAGCTCGAGGGCTTCATTCAAGATGTATTCTGCCCTCTGGACACGCGTCTAAAAGGCGAGACCGTTAAGCTGAGGGCCTTATATGAGCGTGCGATTGATCTTCTTAAGGCCGAAAGCAGTCGTACTAAGGAAGCCAGCGGATCTAAATACCAATTGGCTCATCTTATGAAGCTGGTGAACGAACTCAACTTTAAATTAGAGGCACGTTACCAAAAGCAGTTGGATATTTCTTTGGACCGAGAGCGACGGCGCAAGAAGGCCGAAAGGCGGCCACTTGTTTTCCTTGGCGACTCGCGTGCACTGAAGCAGCTTGACGGGGATTTTGATCAGATGGAGAAACGGAATACTCTTGACGCTGCACGGGATCTGGATGACCGGGCCAACCGACTCATGGATTTCTTTGATGAAGCCATCATGTGCGGCCTGGGTGACCACCAACGACTCTTGGACGATATTGCTGCGAAGCTGAGGAGACTGGACATCAAAGGGACTGAAATAAATGATCTGCCAAAGTCTAAGACTGAACAGATACTGAGATCCGTATATGCGCTCGTGACGTTCCTCCGCGAGGACTCCGAGTCGATGCTTCTCAGCTTTGGCACCGTAGACTCTAGGCTTAATGACGCTGACTACAGTGTCTCGATAGCGGAGGCCCGCTATTCCAAGGCCGACGCAGAAATCTTCCGCCGGCTGGAAGAGGAGAAGAAGAAGGAAGACACCAAAATCCAGCGCGACCTTGACTCGAAACTTGATAGCGTGAGGAAGGGACCCTTGGAGATTCTAACCAAGATTAACTTCCTTCTGGAGGCCATGGGCAAGGATCCTGGCCCGGGGTTGGGTCCGTGGGAACAGCCATTTACAGACACAGTTTCCGTCGACCATCATGCCGAGCGCTTGGCTCCCGAGCCGCCACGCCCTTCCTCTGCTATTCCCGCTACAGTTGACGATGACGACCCCGAGCGGAAAGAGCGACTCCGAAAGGCGCTCGAAGACGCGAAGAGAAGAAATGCCGCCAAGAGCCTTCCTTCCTAACGTGATCTTTCTCTTAGCTAATGACCCTCTCCCTTGCAGCCCAGTGATTTTCTTGGGTAGGAGTTTGCGGGATTCCGCGCAGGACATAAAGGCTATGGTGACCTACCGACAGTGTTTGTTTGCTTTCTTTCTTTGGTTTTTTTTTTTATTGGGTTACTATCGTGCACTTGATTCTAGTGATACCTATTTTCAATATAACCTTCTCTACGTTTCTATTGATCTACAGTCTGCGTTGTATAATATACTGAGACAAACCTGAGGAATCGATCAATTTAAACCTCCAGTAGGGCCATCCCATTAAGTCTGCTGAGAGAGTACACTCCGTCAATGTTACCAAAACCTGGGTCCGTATGGATAACCTACTTAAAAATGGGGCAACTCCCAGTGAAAACCAACAGCACAGAGGTTGAGGCTTCCTCGACGGCAACTAAAAGACTCGTAGCACATACACAAAGCCATCCATCCCCGGAAAGGCATCAGCGCGCAAAGCAGGCAGGCCACTCTATCCCCGGTCGGTTACGGAAGGCACGCCGTGTCGAGGGCTTAGTCTTCACTTTCCGCTGTTACTCTCTTCCGTTCTGGGTTTTTGTCATGCTTACTTCTCAAGGGAAGATTGAAAAACAAAGAATGAAAGCAGCAAAGAAACCGAATCAATGACTCCAGCTTTCAAGAGGCCAGTGTAGTTCAGAACTTGAAAAGGAGGAAAGGAAAGGCAAAATGGGTGTGTTGTGACACCTACTCCTATGTCTTCTAAATTACATGATTTTATACTGTTAAATATCATACCTAAAGTACTTGGTAGGATGACTATTCTACATAAGCCCTACCTAGCCTTAGCCACCCTTTTATTAGTACTAGTAATTAATGGCATACTATTGAGACAATACGTTATGTGAGAAACGTACCTAGATTAAACGAAGGTTTCATCGGCTTGTCGGTCGCTGCGCAGTCAAAGGACGAAATTGGAAGGGAACAGCAGAACAGGCCAGCTGTGAGGTTAGGTACATACAATGTAGGTACCTAGGTGGTTGGTAATAAACACATCATGATATGCACATTCCACCAATTCTACTTCTTATTATAAGCTAGTTTAATTTAAAAATATCGAGTCGTCATCGAGGCGTCCAGTGTTGAAAGCTCTAAATGAAAAATAAATGAGTATAATGGAGTAACCCTAGGTATTTAGGTATGCCATCCACCCCCTGCTGAACTTGAACATAAGAGGCTTATTATTTTAGAATACTTCTAGGTAGTATGATATAACTATAGATAGATAATATGAAGAGCCCATCCAACCATTTACTAGGCACCTAGAGGCTGTCGTGTGGTGCATACTAGGAATGAGAAACCCTAAGGCTTTACAAAAAGATTAGAACTAAGTAAGCAATTCCAAGTCCAAAAGCAATCCGTTCGAACGATTGTTCCTAAAGGTAACTTGGTGTATGTATGTACGTACCTCTTAACAGCTCATCTACATTAATAGATGAGCATCAATCGTAAATACCTATAGATATACCTATTTTACGACGAAGAATGATTGACATATTAGGTAGGTAGGTAGGTAACTGACAGTATTCCAGAGGACCGTTTAGGGAGCCTAGAGCCTGAAGAGGCTTGTTAATTCTTCAAGGAAGAGAGAAAGAACTATGATGTAGGCATATGATATGAACAAGAGCTTGTGGACAAAGCCATTCTATCGGGGTGGCTGGAGGCGGGACGAACCGGGCTATGGAGCCTCTACAAGATCTAAAGGTGCTGTAGCCGAGCCTGTTGGCCGAGGATCAAAAAATAATCATTATTCAACTTGAAAACACCCGAGCTATGGTAGGATTTTATTAGTCAGTTAATGGCCACTGCCAGAGGAAGGATGGGGCTTCTTGAGAATTGATAGGTTAATGATGATTTCGCTGACAGTTAAATTAATCTATGATATCTAATTCAGTTTGCGCGTGCACCAGTGTTTCTCATCTTCATCACTTCTACTCGCAGCTCTTCGGCCTCCTTCCACCGCCTTTGCTTGTGGTATGTCAACGCTAGGTTAGCCATGCTAGTCAGTGTGTGTGGATGATCCCCCCCAAGCACCCTCTTGCTCGTCTTCATCACTTGTACTCCCAGTGCTTCGGCCTCCTTCAACCGGCCCTGCTTGTTGTATGTTACCGCCAGGTTGCTCATGCTAGTTAGCGTATCTGGATGCTCCTCCCCAAGCACTCTCCTTCTTATACCCATCACTTGTACTTCCAGCTCTTCGGCTCCCTTCCACCGCCTTTGCTTGCTGTACCCTACTGCGAGGATGGCTATGGCGGTCAGCGTATCTGGATGCTCCTCCCCAAGCACCCTCTTTCTCATCTTCATCACTTGTACCCCCAGCTCTTCGGTCTCCTTCCACCGTCCTTGCTTATTGTACGTTAACGCTAGGTTGGCCATGCTAGTCAGCGTATCCGGATGTCCCTCCCCAAGCGCCCTTTTTCTCATCCCCACCACTTGTACTTCCAGCTCTTCGGCCTCCTTCAACCGGCCCTGCTTGTTGTACGTTACCGCTAGGTTGCCCATGCTAGCTAGCGTATCTGGGTGCTCCTCCCCAACTACCCTCTTTCTCATATTCATCACTTGTATTTGTAGCTCTTCAGCCTCCTTATATCGCCCTTGCTTCCTGTACGTCCGTGCTAGGTTGGCTATGCTGGTCAGCGTATCTGGATGCTCCTCCCCAAGCACCCTCTTTCTCATCCCCATCACTTGTACCCCCAACTCTTCGGCCTCCTTCAATCGGCCTTGCTTGTTGTACGTTACCGCTAGGTTGCCCATGCTAGCCAGCGTATCTGGGTGCTTCTCGCCAAGCACCCACTTTCTCGTCTTCATCACTTGTACTTCCAGCTCTTCAGCCTCCTTCCACCGCCCTTGCTTATTGTACGTTAACGCTAGGTTGGCCATGCTAGTCAGCGTATCTGGATGTCCCTCCCTAAGCACCCTCTTTCTCATCTTCATCACTTGTACCCCCAGCTCTTCGGCCTCCTTCCATCGGCCTTGGTCTTTGTACGTTGACGCTAGGTTGCTCATGCTGGTCAGAGTATCTGGATGCTCCTCCCCAAGTACCCTCTTTCTCATCTTCACCACTTGTACCTCCAGTTCTTCGGCCTCCTTCCACTGGCCTTGCTTGCGGTATGTCGACGCTAGGTTGCCCATGCTAATCAGCGTATCTGGATGCTCCTCCCCAAGCACCCTCTTTCTTATTTTCATCACTTGTACTTTCAGCTCTTTGGCCTCCTTCCACCGGCCTTGCTCCTTGTATGTTGACGCTAGGTTGCCCATGCTAATGAGTGTAAAAGGATGCTCCTCCCCAAGCACCCTCTTTCTCATCTTCACCACTTGTATCCCCAGCTCTTCGGCCTCCTTCCACCGCCCTTGCTTGTTGTACCCTACTGCTAGGTTGGCCATGGCAGTCAGCGAATCTGGATGCTCCTCCCCACGCACCCTCTTTGTCATCTTTATCACTTGTACTTGCAGCTTTTCAGCTTCCTTCCACCGCCCTTGATTTCTGTAAACGAATGCTAGGTCGGCCATGGTAGTCAGCGTAAAAAGATGCTCCTCTCCAAGCACCCTCTTGCTCATCTTCATCACTTGTACCCCCAGCTCTTCAGCCTCCTTCCATTGGCCTTGATTCCTGCACATCAACACTAGGTTGCCCATGCTAGTTAGAGTATCTGGGTGGTCTTCCCCAAGCACCCTCTTGCTCATCTCTATTACTTGTACTTCCAGCTCTTTAGCCTCCTTCCACCGCCCTTGATTCTGGTACGTCGACGCTAGGTTGCCCATGCTGGTCAGTGTAAAAGGATGCTCCTCCCCAAGCACCTTCTTTCTCATTGCAATGACTTTCACTAGCAGCTCTTCAGCCTCTCTCCATTGCCCTGCCTCCAAAAATGCTAATGCGAACTTGTCACCTTGCTTACAACTTCCCGATAAGAATCCCTTCTCGCCACCGTACTTTTTACAAGTTCGGATATGCGGAAGAAGCCGGCGGCGGAATATATAATCCTCGGTGAGGTATCTCTGGCTGATTGATGACGCTAATAATTCTCGTGAGGCCCGTAAATGACTCAACCAATCACCCTCAGGTATCCGGTCACGGGCCCAGGAATGGACCAGAACATGAATTGAGAAAAGCTTCTTTAACTTATCTTCTTTAATTAATGAGTATGAGAGTAAAATAGAAATCCCCTTCCTAAACGAAAACGGATCCCAAGTACCATTAGAATCAAGTTGCAAGATCCGATTTAACGGATTCGCATTCTCATCACCATTATCCCCAAAACTAGGGCCCTCGCCTTGTTCTTGACTCTCCGCTGCACGCTCGAATATTTCTTCCATAATGCCTTCATTGTGGAGGAAAGCAAAAAGCATCAGAATTTGCAATGCGATCTTTGCATCTGAGGATCTTTGTGGGTCTTCTCCCTTGGCGGCCCGTTCTATTGCAGTGTATGAGATATCCCAGGTGGTGTATACTGCCCTGTTCCGTATCGATCCGCCTTTGTACGTCGGGTACTTTAGCATTTCTTTCCGATGGCTGCGGAAAACTTTGACATAGTCTTCAAGGCGACATTCACCCATATTGATGGAGGCACCAGCTAGGTCGACCGCCAAAGCAAGACAACCAAGTTCTTGTACTACGGGCATGGCCAACCGACGTAAATCCTCATCTTTTTCATTAAACCGCGAAGCCTTTAAGAGTAGTGTAGCTGCATCATCAGCTTCCATTTCATTAATTTCTGAGACGGCTCCCGTTGGAAGTAAATGTCGTAGAGCTGGATTCCTGCTCGTATATATAATGTTTCCATTTTTGCCAATTGGCAAAACGTCATTCAAGTCTTCCAGAGTTTCACACCCGTCGAATAGCAACAGCCATTCCTGGCCTGAGGCCGATAACCGGTGCAAAACAGCCTTAACAATATCGATTAAACCTATCTCGATTGCAAAAACTTTGGAACTCTGTTCGATTGTAACTTTATCACTTGCATCAATCCAGATAATATGCGAGAACCTGCATGAAATCAGTAGGGCACTAAATATAAATTATGGGTACTTACCTCGATTGATACTTGTCTGCAAATTTCAGCGCAATCTGAGATTTTCCGGATCCACCAAGTCCGCACAGCAAGTATTCCCTCCTTGGAGAAGAGCCGCCAGGTCGAGTGGCAAAGAAATTATCTAGCTTATGCAATGTTGTCTCTCGTCCGGTAAACATTGCGCTGGGATTTGGTTGGGTTTGGACACACTGAACTTTTGCGTCTCGCATTTGGATAACTCCACCTAATCAATCAGTTAGCACGAGGATAGGTATGATGCATAACCACACTTCAATGACTAACATATATTTCCTAGTGTTGCTCTACTGGTGCCCTTGGGTTTGCAAAGTATATGAGCTACCTCATCAATAGCTTTGGATACTGCAGTGTCTTCCATATATGCTTTCGTATGCTGTGTAAGGTCTCCTATTTTCCTCCATTCCTCTAAAGGGATACCCTCAGCACCATGAACGACGTTGAACCGAAAATAGAAGCCCGGGAAGTCCTTGAACCTCTCACTTAAGTCACTTGCTGTTCTCTCACAGTCAGTTGCAATTTTCTCCAACATTCCAATCAGATTTGTAGGCAGGAGCTTCTGGAATGCATCTGGCTTTGCTAAGCCAGTAGTTCCTGGATGTCCAGCTCCAATGCTAACAAGACATGCCACTGCCTTGTCACTCCCAAATACACTGCTCGCCTCTTTCAATACTTGGTTCACTGGATTGTTGTATCCGATTCCCGCATCAATGAACTCTTCCTTAGCATGGCCTTCATGGCCGATAGCGATCCGTTTGAAGAATGTAGGAGCAGCGGTTGTTGCACGAGCGGCTTCCCAGATTCTGCAGTTTACACTGTTGAGCTCTCTGACAGAGTATGTTCGGAACAGTCGAGGTTGGGAAAGATTGCTTGCGGGCATGGCACAGACGAATGCTCTCCCCTTGTTCGATTGATTTGATGTGTCAAGCATAAACTCCCCAAGGTTCATTTCGGAAACAAGTTCCTGCACCTTATTTTCAAGCGTCATAGATTTGAACCCCCCATCCTTGAATGGCTGTTTTCTATTCCTATTTGAGAATATGGCACCAGCAAGCAAGTTGTAAGTCCGTAAGGCCTCATCCGTTGTCATACGCAGTCGACCGAGCATAAGGGCGATGAGCCTATGAGAAAAGTTGTGTTAGTACAGAACCCTTTTTACTTTGATATGCACCTTTGTCAAACGATCCGACAGCAGCCTACCCTCCCGTGCTAGTTCCTCCAATAAGATCAAAATAGTCGCAAGGCCGTGGTAGTTCTGTAAGCCCCCTATCACACTTGATTCGACCCATGATCTCATCCAGAATAAGCAGCTCACACACGCCTCGGATGCCGCCTCCGTCTATGTGTGGTTAGCTTAGGGCGGGATGCGATGGGAAATCTGTTATTAGACTACCTAGAGATAATAAATTCAATGGCTGACTTGTGGTCGGTGCAGCACTCTGTGCCATGGCCCCTGGATGGCTAATTATAATAATAGTAATGGTATAGTCGGGGAGGGATATATAGTGGGTATTATTTAGAGAGAAACGATGCAGTCCTAGAGATATATGATGTAGATATATGATAGGGAGGTAGGCTTCGCTTCCAAGCGGACGGGCGGGTCATAGCTTTAGCTGACGTGGCGCCACATTAAGATTAAGTCTCCTCTCTGCCAGTTATTTTAAGTTAGTCTTAGCCTTAAGTCACAGCATAAGACGTGTTGCGTCCCATATTAACCTCGATGCAACAACGCAGTACACGTATAATAAGCTTCACTGAATAAGTCAACTATCATAGGGTTGATATTATCATAGTAAGATGTCAAGAGCCCAAGATGAAGACTCCATATGAATCTAGTTGGTCAACAAGGACTAGGCATGAGTCGAGAGCCTCCAAGCCACAGAATGTATATGAAATTAACACGTTCATAGATTCCCAATCAGCCGTCAGAGCCACTTTCGATAATTAAGTGGGCTACGTCGAGGTAGAATCTCAGCATGTTACCCGGCCATAGATTATCCAACTAAGTTACGTGTCAAGACTGACTGTCTAAGTTGAAGACTCCTAGGCTTTAGCCATGCATATGCAAAATATAGCCAACACATGCTTCGGAGTTACTAGGTTTGTTATTATCATGTCAAGAGCCCAAGATGAAGACTTCACGTAGTACGGATCTAAGTGGGTCAGCGGGGACTAGGTATAAGTCGAGAGCCTCCAAGCTACAGAACGCTCTATTCATGTACATAAAATCGACGTGCTTATAGATTACCTAGCTAAGTTTGCATGTTAAGAGTCCAACTGACTCAGTGACACTCCTCGTTCAGACGCTAAGCTGCACCAGCGAAACCTTCGGTGTCTACAGCCAACTAGAGATGTATGGTCCGTGCATCCCTGTTCTTGATTTTAAAGTAGCGGGGTGTGATTGGTGGGGAAGTTAGTGGCTGCAGAGGTGAGTACGCTTGAGCCGAAATCAGACTTGGTGTCCGCCTCCAAATCCTCTCCGTAGGTCCGAGGTCCGAGTCACTGAGATAAACTGTCAAGGCTCCACATGTCAACTTTTGGAATTACTATAGTGGCGGATATATAAAACCGGACCAGGGGGTCAATTTTGTCTGATTAATAAGCAGTATTAGTAATATGATAAACGTGATAATATCACGTAATACCCATCTTCTCGCTTAGTTTTATAGGAAGGGATTCCTCGCACTGCAAATATTCCATTCCATCCTTTATTTTGTACTTCAACATACCCCGTTTAAGCAAGCGATTGGCTCAGGTTCAGCGTCTGGCCAATACGAAACGTAAGTTGCCAATCCTATCACCGAAACCAGACTCTGAGACTGCAACGAAAAAGAATTCGGAGGCTGAGTGATAACGTGGCACCAGCAGTTGCAACTACAGGAACCATGCCTATAATAACGGGACCGTCTCTGCATGTTTTAATAGCTGTATGAGAAAAATGGATCTACATCGGCAAGGACTTGCATATGGGTCTAGAGAATGGAAGAATCTCATATCACACCAGAAGGTATATTAACTCGATTCAATCCTACCTTGCCGGCCTCCTAGAATAAAAATCAAATCGTAACTTTGCTTATTGGCATATGCCCTCTAATTTTACGGTTTCTCCGATGCGATTTAGCCATGTTGTGGTTGTGGTGATTCAACTTTTGTGAGTCGACTTCGGTGGACCGCTTTTGAATGTCCGCACTGTACTAGGTATTGGACGCATGCCGAGCCGCAATGCAAGGCGAGCCAGAAAATCAACACTTGGCACTCACTTTGTAAATGCTTTTATCAGTCAATACAACGTAGTTATTTTAAAATCTAAATTATACAAACTTATTCTTTGGGGGTATGCTCTATATATTTTATCTTAAATATTTTAAAGCTAATGTTATTTGGCCCGTACGCCCAGACCGCCTTATTTTCCACTTTTCTCATTTGAAATAAGCGGAAAGCTTCCGACGCAGCAACGCTCCTTTGGGGTTAGCGCATGTGATATCCGCGTCAAGCTTGCTTTTCAGCCTCTGGGCATTCGATAGGCGTTAACTCCTGCGGGCATATATCTAGATATGGGTTTCGTTGCTTTCTGGATCCATAGGTGCTTCACCGAGGGAATCCGTTTTAGGGGGCCACCTTAGATATCTCTAAGTTGTTGTTAGTAAGTAGTAGCTACTAAGTCACCCCAGCTATTGATTAGTCACTACTACCATTTACAGGGTGAAGGAAGTGCCCTCACGCTCTAATGGAGCTTCAACGCCGCCAGCTTCCTCTGGAGATGTGTCACTTCAATCGCAATGATTCTCGAACCACTCGACCCTCGCCTTTTACTTCGGGAACCAGCAGTCGTCAGAACACATGGTCGCCCAGTAGGCTCCCAGAACTGGCTAAGGGATAATAACAGCACTAGCGGGACCCCTCAACATTTGAATACACAGAGCAAGCAATTGGGGGACGAGAAAGTGGGTGAGGAGGTGGACGAGGCGGTGGGCGGGGAGCCGCGTGGGGAGCTGACAGGCTAATGGGACGGGATACTGTAACTACTGAACGACTGAACAGCTCCCAGGATGGGGGATGAGACTACTGTGTTACCACCGTACCTAATATTTTTTCCAATGATGCCAGTGTATGCTATCATATTCTACCGCACGTAACATGGAATTCTGCCGTTCTTTTCAATAAGCTATCATATAAGCCTGAAAGAGTCTGGCGTATGGGTTAAATAACGTTAGACCATTTTAGCTCCCGGAACTCATTGTCAACAAGCTTTCTGCTTGAACTACCCCTTTGGCAGCTGGAGACCCCACTCCCTAAGACACAACAGTCTAACCGCTTATAGATAAACAAATAATGGTAGAATCTCCGCATCGATTTCACCGTCATAAATATTGCCCACAATCCCGTATGAACCATATTCTCTAAGCTTAGGCCTCTTAGGCTTTGCCAAACTGTAATCCGGAGATCGTATTGGTAGTATCTTTGGATTCAGTTGGAGCAGCACTGCCACTGCCTACTACTGAGCCGGCGCCGGTTGTATTCCCTGTCACATGCACGGCCCTACGAGACCCGCATCACCACGCTCACAAAAATTCAAAATGAGGCCGATTGACAAGGCATTGAATGATTTGAGATCCCAGGGAGCGCCAAATATCAAGGCCACTGCTAAA